>BGPR01010695.1:0-29129 GCA_013235015.1 Araneus ventricosus
TCGATGTACTTCGTTCAGTTACGTATTGCTAACGGGACGTTCAAAACATGAAACTAAACAATTAATGAGGCTTCTTTTTATAATAATAGGCTTTAATGAACTTATTTTTTCTATGGTGGAAGGAAAAGCATATCTTCTCTTTTTGAAAGCAGAGCATAGGCGCTGAATTGAGGAGCCAAGTTGACAAAACGACAGAGACTTGTCTCACTGAGGGAAAATTTAAACTTCGAAATGACATGGTAGTTTCAATTTAAACTCTCTTTTGTTGAGCATTATATAAAACCATATATATATTTGTAAAATGTTTAACTATATATATATATATATCAAAACAAACTTAGAAACACAAGACAAAACTCAAAACAATCAGAGAAAGAATGGCAAAATAAAACCAAAATAAAAAAATTGAAAAAATATCATAGCAGCCGAGCCGCTCGTCAGGAAGAGCTCGCTCATGATATTAATTTGTCTTTTCTGCAAACGCTAACGAAATCTGTTAAAAAATTGCCGCCATCCCTCTAAGCACAAGACAAATAAAAAATGGAAGAATTCTTGAATAAAAGATAAATACATTTAAGAAGATTTAAAAGAATCAAAACAAAAAATCCGAATACAAATACAAAAAAAATCCGAATACAAGACCTAGGAATAAAATAAATAAAACAGCCGTATACATAAAAAAATAATAAAATAAAGCAAATAAACTTACCATGGCCAGGAAAAAGCTAGTACAGAAACAGAAACAAATGCGATAACCAATCAAACATTATTTAATGAAGAAATATTTCAAATGAAGAAATACTATTTCAAATGAAGTAAACTTTAGGAAATGGATACAATATGGTTGACAAAATTCTAAAAAAGATTTAAATAAGAAAAAACTTCACTAATGCGTTGCATGCGCCAATAGGCATTACAACCGAAAATTGTGATGGGTGAGTTTTGACACCTTTTTCTTCATTTTGTCTCACATTATTGGTTTGAAATTGGTTGCATGTATTTTATCTCAATTAGATATGAACTTTTATTTTATCAATTGACTAGGCTTTTCCTTTATTTCTTTGCTTCAAACTATTGTTTTTTGTTCAGTGTTCCGGAAACAAACTCTTTTAGCATTATTGCTGAGTTTGTGCTTTAGAAAACACCGAAAAATAATTTATATACGCTCGTTCGGGATTGCTTATACTGACGCGTCCCGGACGTTTTCTTTTATGATGTGGTTTTGATGTTTCTTTTTGATGATGATATATAAATATATATATTCTAGGTTTTTTTATTAAACACAGGGACGAAATGTGACTCATGGATATCAAATAATTCTAATAAAAATGTCACTACGAACAGAGTTTCTAGAAACTGGAGGAAGATGCATATATATTGAAAAGACAAATTATGATTCATTTTTAAGGTAAAAACTCCTACACAAATCTTCAGCGGTTTATTTTTTGCATTTCAAAAGAAATTACCTTGCAATAAATTCTTTATAACCAATGTAGGGAATTCACATCTATAAAATTTTTAGGACAGAGACAGCTTTAATCTTACCTTGAAAGAATTCTTATTTAATTTTTACCTGAAAATATAAATGCATGCGCACAGACCGAGACATAAGAAAAATAATGAAAAAAAAAACGCATCTGGTAAATTTTAGGTTTTAATGAAAAATGAACTGATAATTTTGCAGAGCTTCTGATACAGCATAAAGGCATTTCTGCATCAATATTATAATGATGGACGGATGCATGCTTTGCAAACATGTTTTTGTAATATTTAATTCTTTCTTATTCATTTCAAAGGTGATGTATCTTCAGTAGCGATAATAAAATTCTTTTAATTTCACTGCGTGAATTCAAATGGCTACTATAATTAACCGCCATTTATCAAAAATTCTGTTAAAAAACCTAATCAATTTAAAATAAAGTTTTCACTTAATTTTAGATAAAATGAGAGTTAGCAAAACGGATAGAGACGGATAGTATGTTGACAAATGGCAATACAATTTATAAACTAATTAACCAATAGGGAGCTCTGATTTAGGAATGAAATAGTATCAACTGGGATTAAATTTTAGTAATTCCATGACAAATATTTAAAAGTGACGAAGTAGCGAGTGACGAATTTTGCTACGTTCGGCATGAAAGGATAACATTGATGATTAACTTCTGATATAATATTCTTATGGATGACATTGATCATTACATTCGTGATATTCTTCTGGACGATATTGATGTTAATTTCTGATCAAAGCGATAATATTTTCTTTTTGGTCGTTAAACTTAAAGATATTATTTTATCCGAACACTTTCGATTGGTTTAAAGAAATCTATTCGACACAAGATGTTTTTGATGATTTTCACCGCTCTCCATCTAATCCAATAATAAAATTAATAATATCAATTCATAGAAAACAATTCCAAAAACATTAAATTTGTCAAAAAATGGAAAGAATTATCAAAAATAAATTTTCCAAGAATTTTCCATCTATATATTTAAAACTAGCCTTGGCGACAACTTATTCAGGAATATCATTTTCAATTAAATCTTGCATCATTTTATATTCATGGTTCTCTTAACAACGTAATTTCAAACTTCAGATTGTAGCAGATATTTAACCAATGTTCTATTAATGACCTTGGACATCTTCTGTTCATTGTCTATATAAATGTTACTAATGGAGTCAAATAACTGACCATTCCATGTAACCTCTAATTCCATGTTGTCGGCACTATCTTCACTTTCTTATTCCTCTTGTAAAATATGCATTTGATTTCAAAATAAAATGACGCAGCATATTTTATGGCCAACGGCACGTTAGCTGGATTAAAAGATGCTGAGAACAGAATGAAAACATAGCAACCATAACCATTCAGATTAATGGATATATTTCTTAGTGTAAGCAAAGCACTATCTCGGAGAGATTGGTTTACAGATTTCGCAAAAGTTTTGAAGAAATAAAATATGAAAGCAAAATGTATTAGGATATTATCTCAGATTACAACAATGAAAGAGAAATATGCAATTGAATATTTGTTTAAACAACGAAAACGGATTGAGTTGCAACAATGCAACAATGAAAAGTATTTTTGTAAATTATGCCAAAAATATTTTTTAAAAACTATTAAAAAATCCGAGAAAAAAAAGTACGGCAACTTAATTGATATCATTGAAAATGTACTTGTTCGCACTTTCAGATGGCGTAAAAATTATTTTGCTACTGTTACATTTTCGGAAGTTATTAAGGAAAAACGCAAAATTTCGGTTAATTTTTAATTAATTACAATTATAATTAAAAGTTTGAACAAAGTGCTCCGAGGTGCACATTTCCATCCTCCAAAGAATGCTTGTGCCAAATTTCGTAGCTCTTGGTCTAACGGTCTGCCCTGCAGAGGACAAACACACAGGGACATTATCCTTTATTATTAGTAGAGATATTTGGCAAAACTATCATATAGTTAGTTACCCAGCGCCAACCACTGGACCGATTTCGATAAATTTTATTTAATTTGGAAGCTTTTGACCTTTAGATATGCCATCAAGGATCGCCTTCCCCCCACAACCCTCCATTTTTGAGAGAAATAGAAAAATAAAACTTTGGTAGAGTCCCTCAGCATCTACAACCGCCAATTTATTTCGCCAAATATCAAGCAAAACCACAGACTATTGATATTACAGGCGACCAGATGGTTGTCGAAGGCAGCTCGCGCAATTTAAAATAATTCGCGCAAGTTTATTTAAATGAAACTATTTCACTTCATTTGTAAGTATGAAAAAAAAATTCTAAATTATGTTACAGAATTCAGTTTTTTTTTATCGGTTTTATCCCAAAATTGTATTATAGAAATTGTTTTGTTGTTGTTTCTTTTCTTTTTCAAAATTTTCTTTTTCCTGTCTCTATTTTCTAAATTGTACATCGGACTTCGTTTTTTAATTTTTTACATTTTTTTTTACTATTTATCAGATTTTATTAATTTTTAATTTTTTGTTTATTTTACGTATATTTCTTTATTTATTACGCTTATTTGTATTTATTTACCATTTATGTTTGTAATTACTTATTATGTTTGCTGTTTGTATTTTATTATATTTATATTCACATTAGTATTTTGTATTGTATTACTTTTATTGTATTATCTTACTTAAATAGTTCTGTATTGTGTTACCTAATTTTTGTATCATATTGTAGTATACTTCTATTATAATTACTTTAATATTTGTATTGTATTACTTAATTTTTTTATTATATTGCATACTTCTATTATAATTACTTTAATATTTGTATTGGAATTTTTCTTCCTGCCGACTCGTGACACCCTTTGGGTAAACGGGGTCGGCGTAGGCAATAAAAAAAGTAGGGGAAATTGCTTTTCATATCCGATTAAATGGTCTGTATTGCATTCATTTTTCCTCAGAAGGCCGATCAAAGTAGATCTCTAATGCAGTGGTTTTCAACCTACGGACCCCGACTTGTGGTCCGCGGAACGTTAGTCAAGATTCGGAGTCAGTGAGCTTCAAGAGTCTTCACTCGGTTTTTGCTTTATAAAACAATATATTTTTAATCTTTTTGCAGTAAGCATTACTAATTAATTACTGACACGTAGGTGCATATAATATATATGTTTGTATTTTTTTATTTGTATATTTACTTAGTGGGCCTCAAAATATTTTTCACACAACAAGCGGTCCGCATACCCAAAAAGGTTGGGACCGATGCTCTAATGCAATTTTGAAGCGAAAGCAAGGAAAACATAATTCAAGGCTATTTCAAAGTAGATCTCTAATGATGCAATTTTGAAGCGAAAGCAAGGAAAACATAATTGAAGGTTAAAAATATTTTACAAACACGGGAGGAGTCGTTTCGTGTCTAAAAACTATTTGACGTCTATCGAATGTTAGTGTTATGGCTGATTTTGTCTCCTCTCTTTCGATCCAGCTGGAGGGAGAGAGGAGTCGCCTGAAGCAGAGCACCGATCAGCGGCAGACGGAGATCAACTCCAGCTGGAACAGGGAGAGGGAGGAGCTGAGGAGACAAATCAACGAACTCAAGAACAGGATCGAGCAGCTCCAGCACCAGGTCACTGAGAATGAGAAGATATTCATCGAAAAAGTAAGCCTTCAAATTTCTGCCATTTTCTATCATGTGGAGACATGAGACAATAAAAAAATATTATATTAGCTGTTGATTACATCGAGATATTAACGTTATTTCTTATTTATTTATTTAAAGAAAAGCACACTACAGAGAAAACTCCATTTACAGAGTGCTATAAATAACAGACACGCAAAGAACAAAAGACACAGCGAGTAAATGAGACATAAAAAATAATGCGCTAGAAAATAAAAAGTTGAACGTAGAGAAAACACAAAATCATAAAAATTTTGCAAATGCATATATATTTAGAAACGGAAACACATAATCAAAAAAGCATTAAAACGCACTATGATTCTAAAAATCGTATTTTTTTTAAAAAAATTAAAAGACCATTTCCAAAAGGCAAGGATTAAAAAGTCAAAACACACAAGCGCCAAATCCACACCAGGAGTTTAAACGAAAGACGAAAATACACACTCGAGATAAAAAATAAATTGCAACACAGCGCCAAAAACAGAGTACAAAAATTAAAACCTAGAAAAAATATTTAAAAAAATGGTAGATATATTAGGAAATTTTCTATCAATGAAGAAAGCTTACTGAAAATATTCTTTCTCGAGATTATTTCCCAAGAATTCTGCAAGGTAAATTTTTATTTACTAAATGATATTACTTACATTATTAAAGTCTAGCTTTGGTTTCCAAACTTTTCGTCTGATATGCAAGTGTGATATTGCATATCAGTGGTGTCAAGGAAAAAGTGCAAGCAAAAAGATAATTTTTATTTTAAAACTTTTTATGAGTGTGTTTAGACTTTTTCGAATATTCTTTTGATCTTACATCGAATTAAATGAGTAAAAGGAATATGTTGCAGCATACGTGACGCATACCCATGTATACTATTTTGCTTCCCACAACTTAAAGCATAACTAACTTATTCCGTTTCTTATTTATTTCTTAAATTGCAAATATTTTGATGCCATTTGCTCTTAGAATAATATTTTTATTTAGTTTTGGGAAACGTTTGGGAACTAACAACGTGAACTTGTTACTTGCTTTCCACAGTATATTTCATACTAAATCCAATCCTGAAAATGAATTTATATGAAAGAAAATTTAATGCTTTGTGTAATTATACCGCTGGAAAAATCATACTCAGCCCTTTGCCAGCGTGATTATTCAATGCAACTACTTCAAATTAACCTTTCTTTTGACATAACTACTTTAAATTCATCGGAGTACTATTGGCTTTCATAAGCCAATTCTGATGGATCGCTCTATTCTCAGTTCTACTTTAAATTCATCGGATTACTATTGGCTTTCATAAGCCAATTCTGATGGATCGCTCTATTCTCAGTTCTACTTTAAATTCATCGGATTACTATTGGCTTTCATAAGCCAATTCTGATGGTCGCTCTATTCTCAGTTCTGCTTTAAATTCATCGAAGTACTATTGGCTTTGATAAGCCAATTCTGATGGGTCGCTCTATTCTCAGTTCTACTTTAAATTCATCGGAGAACTATTGACTTTCATAAGCCAATTCTGATGGGTCTCTCTATTCTCAGGAGTCTCGGCTACGCGAAGAGTTCAAGCGGAAGAAGGAGAACGCTGTGAGGGAGGCTCGAGAGAAAGGAGAAGCGGCCTTGGAACTGGCCCGAGAAGATGAAAGGATCGCCAAGAACAAAGCTCAGGAACTCACAGAGAGACTGGACAAGGTATTTCTTTCTTTTTTTATATATGTAAAAGGCGATTCTGATACGGCTCGGCTTTTTCTGAGGCGATTCTGTTACATGCTAGACAAAATGCGTTGTAATATGAACCATATTGGATAATAGTTACTTTATTTGCGTAAGGCTTTTTGCTGCATTGTTTGTAATCAAGAAAGGTTCCCAGATATTGTGGCGTTTCCATCAAATCACGCTGGTGCATGTTCTCCGTGTCTCGTCTCAGTCTTTTCCTGCGATAGACTTGAGCTCAGGCGAAATGCTGTTCTTTAGCAATTGAAACGTAACGTTAACTTAACGTTTCTTACATAAAACCTGTCTTTGAGGGGAGTTGGAACCCTAAGTCTAACCCTGTTACTTCGATGCACCTTTCCTCAAAACCTGTTATAGATTCATGTTTGAAATTTTTTATACAAGTAGAGTACATCTTTCTTATTATACCGAAATGATTTCTTAAAAAAATTTTAAAATTTATTTTTTATAAATTTTTTTGTGTCAATACAAAAAATGTTAAATTGGCCACTTCGATGTACCTTTTCTCAAAATCTGTTGTAGATACATGTTTGAAATTTTTCATAGAAGTAAAGTACACCTTTCTCATTATACTGAAATGAGCTTTTGGTTAATTTGTAATTTTTATAAATTTACAAAATATTTAATTAAACAAAGTGAAATTTTACCCTATTTTGACACAAAAAAATTGTAAAAAATAAAGTTCTGAGTTTCTTTTAAAACGCTCATTTCAGTATGAGCAAGGTGTACTGTACTTGTATAAACATGTATCTATAACAGATTTTCAGAAAAAATATATCGAAGTGGCCAATTTAACATTTTTTTGTTTTGACACAAAAAAATTTGTAAAAAATAAATTTTTGAATTAAAAAAATCATTTCGGTATAGTGAGAAAGATGTACTTTACTTGTATAAAAAATTTCAAACATGAATCTATAACAGGTTTTGAGAAAAGATGCATCGAAGTAACAGGGTTAGGGTTAACGCGCGGACTTAGGGTTCCAACTCTCTTTAAGTAATCTTTACAATAAGAAATACAGCTTTCTGGAATTTTATGAGTTTACATATCCTGACAAGTGAAACCAGGCTTCGTCATTAAACCAAATAATTTCTAAAATTAGCGATTAAAGCACAAAATTCTGCTACCTATCGTATAATCTACAGGAATGCAAGAGATTAAGAACTCATCAGTAAGAGTATATACTGATCAGTTAGGTTCATCTGTTGTTATCTTTCAGCCGGTTGTTCAACATATCGCATTTTCTGCCCACACTCCTGAATGATGATATGAAGAGTTGATTTTAATGAGATCTTCTGATTTTTCAGTTTTCATTTCGAGATATAACAAAGAAATGGTTACGGATATTCATATACCAATAGAACAACGCAACTCAAAATTATATATGCAAAATTATAAATTATATGCATACTAATTAAATTAATTGAGTTGACGCAATGGTTTTTCAACTGTTACATTTCACTCAGTGAGACAAACCCTCGTGGATTAATTAAAATTATTTTAATGAATTAATATGTCAAAAATTCATAACGAGTTTCTTATCACAGAGGAATGCATTGCATTTCATGTTTCTTTACTGGATATATTGATAAAGAATAATCTTGGCGTTAAACAATTTCGTTGAAATAATGCAACAAAACTAGATCTGGAGCATTTCTAATTTTCATATTCATACACATTTTTCCATCGATCCGTAATTGGTTAGCGTATTCCAGTTGAAAGCTGGTAGATTGTTGAAACGAAAAATCCTACGAAAAAACGAAGTCTTAATCTAATTATTCCGAATTTTAGTTTCATCGTGATTTAACATATTTAATGAAACATATCTCACATCATCTTTTTAAAAACTTTTTTCCAGCTGGAGAACAATTTGCGAGAGGCCACCGAGAAGTCTCGCAAGATGGCCTCCGAGCACCGTCGAGAGAAAGAGGAGTGGAAGAAGGAGCGCGACGACCTGGAGTCCGAGACCCACGCGGAGGTGAAGAAGCGGGAGAAGTCCGAGCGGGAGTCGGAGCAGATGCTCAAGCAGAAAGAAGAGGAGGTGCTGCTCAGCAAAGAGAAGGTGGTCGCCATGGAGAGGGAGCAGAGGAGAATGCAGATGCAGCTGGAGGAGGTGGAGAACCTCCAGCAGAAGATCAGGATCATGGAGCAGGACACGGACAGGATGAAGGACGAGTACGAGCACCTCACGTCCAGGGTGAGAGAGCCTCTCTTTCCAAGTTAACTTTTTTTCATTGCATAACGAGATGGGGGGAAGTTTGGGACTCTCCAGTTTTTAGCATTGAATACGATCACAAAACTTGCAGATTTATTCGCATTAAGAGATTCTCTGACTTGGCAGCTCGCAAATGATGTTACTTCATGTATCCCTTGTCTCCAATCGCCTTTAGATCTTGAAATAAATAAATATAAAATAAAAAGTATAAATAAGAAACGGAAGATTTAAACAATAACGATAATAATACACCTTTTTGCGTGCTCAACGCAACAGCATCAAGTGATTGCATCAACAAAAAAATTACAACGATTAATATTTAAAACACATAAAATAGAATTTAGAATGTAAAAGAAAATTATTCAAAATGGAATGAATGAATGAGAACCTGAATGACGAACTTTTATGCCGTTGCGTTGAGCACGCAAAAGGGTGTATTGTTATCGTTATTGTTTAAATCTTCTGTTTCTTATTTATACTTTTTCTTTTTTTATTTTTATTTTATATTTATATTATTTGTTTCTGTATTATATTAGAAATAGCTACATATGCGCCGTTCTATATAATACTAAGAGTTTGAATTAATTTTTTTCTAATTAATTTATAGTTAATATCTTTGTTAAATTTTGTTAATTATGACTGTTAGATCTTGCAACATAGACATAAATAACTAGTAATTTGACCTGTCCTTACGGACATGCAAATATCGAGCCACTGACAGTTCCGAAGAAAGTCAGCAAATTCGAGTACAAAATTTCTTCACAAAGTACACTGCTTCATAGGAAAAAAGGTTAAAATAACCAACACAATTTCTCACAATTTCAAGTTCCTATACGAACTTTCAAACGTTCCTAAACACAAAATCTTGATTAATTACCAAATAACATAAATTACAATACAATCATAAGGAAAATAAAGAGACAAAAAGAAAGCTTAATATATATTTATACAGGAAAACACAAATTAAAATCTAAACATGCAACACACTGCATCACAAGAAAGAGGCTACATTAACCTATATACAATTTCTCATAACAGTTTCAAATTTTCCTTATACATAATTTCAAATTATCCAATACACAATTTCTTGAATAATAACTAAATAACATTAAAATAAAAATAATAATAATAAAGAAAAAAAGAAGAAGAAGAAAAATGAAAAGAATACAGGAAGCCACAAATTAAAATGGTAGCAATCAACAAATCAAAAATAAACAAACAGCATAATTGCGGCTATGAAACATAGGCATGCTAGAATATCAAACGTTAGGTTCTTTCTGTCTGTGAGGTTTTGCAGGCAATGGAACATTGCTATTAATTAGTATCACAGACAATCGACATCAATGCAGACAATAAATCTATTCTTTCTGTCACCCACCTAATCGATAATATCAAAACAACGAATCGAAGATCTTGATTTACATCCATATTATAAGATGGAAACTTACTGAAGTCACTCTCAGGAATGGCGCTAGAGTTTGCCCGCCGGGGGGCCCTATTTGCCCGACAGGGGGCACGACCTGCTGTACGAGGGGACGAGTGTAATGAAATTGGTCTCAAATTTTCGCCAGATTATTATTTATCAACTATAGTTGAATACCCAGTACAAATATTTTCCCCGACGGGATACAAAATTTTTCCTCGATGGGAGGCCCTGGCCCCCCGGTCCCCCCTCCGGCGCCACCCCTGGTCACACTGACTCGTGAGTAAACAAACATTTGCAGAAGGGAGAATGTTGAGCTATTTGAAATTTGATTACTTTTTCAAGATTAACCCTACACTTTTAAATTATAATAATATACTATTCTATAAAATTTGATTGTACATATTATCGTCATAAGATTACTCGAATAAATAACATATTCCTGTTCCTGTAACAGAATATTTATATCTCTAAAATTTATGTTTAAAATTGTTCACTCCCTTCTTTCTTTTGTAAAGAAGAGAAAGATGCTGGTCTAATAAGGATATCCAGATATAAATTTTACTACCCTGCGACGGCATTGACAAAACGAATGTTAAATGTTATTACAAAAGGTTTCACTGTAGAGATACATGGCGAATGTAATATTCATGATCTATTCAGATTTTACATCTTCTTTCACTTCCATTTTCCTTCAAACGTGATACATTTCTAATAGACGGGCTAAGAATATTTTCAACAAATTTGCTTATTTAGTTCAGCAAAATTTAACAACTATACATTATCGAAATATTTTCCATGATCGTGAAGCAATCAGTGCCAAAATTTAAGGAAGTTTTGAATGTGAAAATTTATACCATTGACTCATCGCATAGCTGTAAGGCACATATTTTCACTTGTTATTTATGACTGATTTTTCAATTCCTACTATTAGTTCACACTCTCCCTATATATGTTTATTTATATATCTTGTTCAAATTTTCAATCGTTAATAAAAATGCTTTTTATTCCTCCACTCAAGTTCAAATACATTTTTTTAAACTTGTAGTGGATGACACTTGATGTTAATATAGTTTTTTCAAATATTAATTCATTAATTAAATTTAATTAATTAATTTTAGTTTTATATGGGAGAAAAAAATTATAAAATAAAATTTTTCTTTGTTGACCTAAGTAGGAATTGACTTAAACAATTTTTTTATATTACTTGTTACCTTATGATGTTGCTTAAAACTTATTAAACATTTGAACTTTCTAATTGAATTTTTGGATTTTAGTACGATCAGTTGGAAGATGATTTTGTGAAAACAAAGGCAAGACTTGTCCAAGAAAAAGAAGAAGCTGAAGCTAACCTAAGCAGGATAAGAAAAGAATATAACGAGCTGAATTTCGAATTCAAATCAGTTAAAGAATCTTACAACAATAAGCAAGATGGCTGGATTAAAGATAAACTGGATTTACAGGTAAGAGTTTGTCTTAAAATGGCCTTGGTGGCATAGTATGCTTTTCGTGATGGGAAGGTTGGAAGTTCGAGACCTGATTCTCCCAAAGATCTGTCATGTGCTTAGAACTGGCGAAAGTTACATTTACAGAGGCCAAACGATTTCCGTAGACATAACGTAGAACCTTGAAAGGAGGATACCGACTGAAGTATCTTTCTCCGTATCTGAGAACGGTTTAAAATTACGTGATCCGTCTCCAAATAACCCTAATGTAATCTTAAAATGAGTTACGTGATCCGTCTCCCAAACCCTAATATAAATTAAAATTGAACCAATCAATGTTAGCTTCGTAAAAGCATAATGCAATACATTGTTGGATTGCAGATGCATTGAAGGATACATTTGAAGTTCATGAGATAAAATCTTAAACAAATATTAATGTTATTTTATTACTATCCTTCGTAGTTGGTCTTAATCATAAAATATGTTCAAATTGTGTTATGATGTATCTCAATCCAGTTTTCAAAATTTGTTTTGACTGATACATTTCCACAAAAGCTCAAAAAAGTTCTGATTAGTTTTCATTCTTATCATTATCAATGCTGAATTGAGAATAAATTCGAAATTCTACAGTGTCTTTGCAAATTCAAGCGATACATGTAATACATTACGCAATATGCATAATACAATATTTTCAGATGAAAACTTTAAAACAATGAGTTTGCAATCTTCAAGTAATATAGTATAAGCCGAATACGATACCAAATATATCTCAAATTTGAATAGAACATTTAATTATTTCCAATTGATATTTTAATAAATACTTCTTAGAATTTAGGTTGACAGCTTAAAGAATACTATTATTTTAATTCAATACCATTATTTATTAATTTTTGACGGCTCGAAGCCCAGAATTTACATACAAAGCTAGTTGCCAATATATGTATTGAACAAGCATTAATAACAGCTATAATAGCATGTAAACAATCAACAAGAAAAAATATAGCAAATTAAAAAAAGTTTTAAAAAAGTTTTTTAAAAAAGGAAGCAAAATTTAAAACTAGAACAAGAAAAAATATTTAAATTAGCATACAATACAATCAAAAGAATAAAAGAATTTTTTGTAGAAAGAAATAAAGTTAGAAAAAATTACGACAACAGCTATAATAATAATTTTTCTTTGTTATTTATTGTGGTGCTTTCATCTTCATTCAAGATCAGAACATCACATCTTTCTAAAATATGTATGTATACAATGCTGTTCAAAATTATTAGAACGGACTGTTAAAACTTCAGCTTTTGTTTATAAGTTTTTAAAAACCTGATAATTTGCTCTTTTGTTTTGATTTTCTAGTGCCGTATTTCATTCTCCATAAATGCATAAAAGTTTAAATGATTTCGTGAAATATGACTACTTCTTAGATTACTGTAAACAGTATATTCTAGCTGTTCAAAATTATTCGAACGACTGATGATTATATTTAAGTGAGTACGAGTTGGATTTGTTTTAATTTTATAAATTTTTATAATTTTAACATATTAATTTATCTAGAAATTTATTTTTTTGGTCTATGAAGCAGTCAATCCAACAGTAATGCTCAAGAACTAAAAGACTTCTTTTGGCTTCTCCACCGCAACGATGCAGATGGAAAGAATGGGGTATAATATGAAAACCTAGCAAAAAAGTATAAATTGTCGATGTTGGATATCTACTGTCTGTGCAAGGGGTATAAGACGACAGGATCCACCGGAAACAAGAGAGGACGAGATAGAAAATCGAAAACAAGTGCAAGAGAAGACTATGAATGTAAGATCTGCACACAAAAAGGAAGGTATATCGTCAAGAGGGATTGCGAAAGACTTGAAATCGAATGTGTTAGCTCAAAAGTTTGCCTTATAATCAAAAACTCAGGGTTGAGTAGCTGCATCCAAAGAAAAAGACCATACAATCTCAATACATCTCAAAGCAAAACATAGCAATGTGCTTGACCTTTCGAAAAAAGCATATTTCGAAGGTTTCACAATTCTGAGACAGTCTTTTAGGGTGATACAAAGGTAAATATGATCTTTTTGGATAAAAAAAAAACGTGAAAGAGTTTGGAGAAGATTAGGTGAGGCTCTTAAAATGATGAATATCCTATAGAGAATAAAATACTGAGGCGGAAATGTGGTGATATGGGGTTGTTTCCCTCTAAAGGTTTTAGTGAAATTGTGATGATCAACGGTAAAATGGCTGTGAGTATGTACGTCGATATCCTGTCCCAAAATCTGAAGAAATCCATCAGAAATTTGAGAGTCGGTCGACGCTATATTTTTCAACGAGATAATGACCTAAAACACACGTCAAAGATTTCCAAAGATTATTTCTCAAAAAACGAGATTTAGATACTAGAGTGGCCACCACAAAGACCAGACCTTAATCCCATCTAAAATTTATGGTCAGTTTTAAATCAGAAATTGTATTTTGAAGAGATAAGAAATAAAAATCACATTTTTGAGACGATCAAAGATAAATGTTGCAATATCGACCAGAAGACAAAGCAGAAACTGGTTGAGAGCAGGAATCAAAGACTGAAAGCAGTAATTGAAAGTCAAGCAGGTCCAGCTAAGCATTTAACACTGATATTTCGAATTAAAAAATCATTATGTTTACTTTTTGTTGGAAGTTTTTGACAGGTCGAATAATTTTGAACAGCACATAATTTAGAGTTACAGTAGGACCTCTATTTAACGAACCTCTATTTTGCGAATTTCTCTATTTTGCGAACTTTTACTTGGAACCAAGAACATTTTGCCAATTTCTTCGTGAAATAACCTCCAAATAGCGAAGCGCATTCTCTATTTAACGAACTTTTTCTTGTGATCCAATATTTTTTTCTCTCTATTTCTCATAATATTTCTAAACATTTCAAACTTATTCTTTCTTTTAACACATTTTATGGTGATCAATATCAATGACCTTGAAGCTGGAAAATGTCAAAACGAAAGTTCTTGAGCATCAAAGAAAAATATTTAATTCTTCGTGAGGTGGATAAAGGCGTGAAAAAAAGGATATTGCTTTAAAATTTCGTATTCCTCCAAACAGCTTATCAACCATAATAAAACCAGAGGGAGTGGTCTCCACTAAACTTTCTCGTATACTTTCTAAGTGGAGATTCGTAGTGAAGATACTTTCTCTTTCTATACTTCGTATACGAGAAAGTAAAACAAAAAAAACAAACAAACCTGAAATCAAATATCTGTTGCCACGTTTCAAAAAAATATTACTTTGAAGCAGGCGCGATAAAATAAGCAATGCAATGAATACTAAAGCGAAAATTCTGCTTTGGAATTGAATTCCCAAGAAAACAATTTATACTACCACAACCGTAACAATTGCGCGTGAATAACAGATTTGCTGAAATAATAATTTCGGTTGTTTTAAAACAATAAAAAATTGTTAACAATTGATGCTTGAAAACATTATTTATTGTTGTAAATAAAATTTACAACAATAACAGATTGCTATCAATACGCATGCGCATGAGAATCGGATTAAAAGAAATTGAATATGCAATTTGAACGCCTCTTTTTGACGGATTTGGCCCAAACTTTTATACGGACCTACATTCATAACGATAAAACTGTGTACCAAATTTTATCCATTTGGCTATTCAAGTTTTTGAGTTATAGCGTTCACATGACCGCGGACTTACAAATAGACAGACTTCCCGTTGATGGATTTTGTCCAAAATTTGATATAAACCTACAAATTATGTTCAAAGACCACATACCAAATTTCATCCCCGTAGTTCTAATAGTTTTCGAGTTATCGTGTTCACAGACAGACACACACAGACACACACACACACACAGACATACAGACATAATTCCAAAATTGTGTTTTTCGGACACAGGGTGGTCTAAAACGTGGAGATTCGTCAAAATCTCGAGTTCGAATTTTTTGACAATTACAATACTTTCTCTTTGTATACTTCGTATACGAGAAAGTAAAAATCGTGATAAGATACAAAATTATGATTCATCGAATTCTTTTTCAAATCGTTTAAAAGCATGTGTCTATGAAGATGTGGATGGGGCAGTTTTGAAGTGGACTGTGTGAAAAATATAAACAATACAGCAATGAATTGCGATGTAGACGAAGATGATGAAGATGGAAATGATCATGATGTAGAAATCAACAAACGTTCGTATGATGAAATGCTAAAAGTCATTAATTTTAATATAAAATTATTTTTTTATTGAAAATACAGTGTATTCCCGGACAATGTTTTGTTTTATTCTTGTTTTCCTTGCAGGTTTCTTTTTGATGGGTAAAATATATAAAACAAATAGATATTATTTTACAAAATAAAGGTGTGATTAATTACTTTTTTAATAATATTTAGTGTTTATGAATTTAAAATCTGTTTTGTGTAGTTTAAAGTATTTTAAAATGTGAATTCTATTTAACGAATTTTCCATATAACGAACTTTTTTTCGGGATTTAGCAACTTCGTTAAATAGAGGTCCGACTGTATATGTAAATGTTCCAATTCTGACTTGTTTTGCGATAATGTTTGAGTTAGCTGAAGTTTTTCTAATGAATACGATTGAATTATTAATAAAATTAGTATATTTGAGATAGAAATAAATAAATTAATTTTCTGTAATAGAAAGTGTGAAATTTTCTGTAGCGTTCTAATAATTTTGTACAGCACTGTAAATGGAACGAAATTTGCAATAGTCCTTGAATCAGTTGTAATTTCTGCTTAATGATGTAAATATTTAATGTTGCTTATTCACTCCAGGAAAGAGTAAAGGAACTAACGAGACGCCTGGAAAGACTGAAATCAGCAGAGCAAGACAAAAGAAGTCTTCAGGATCTAATAGAAGAAAAAGGAACACTCATAGAATCTTACAAGAAAGAAGAAAAATATTTAAAAGAAGAGAGAGAAAGGCTAATGAAGAAGGTAGAGCAGTTTATATGTTAAGGGTAAAATGAATTTTCTAGGTAAAATGTTGGATTTCTGAACTATGGTTCTAAAAAATAATGCCACAAAATTACATTAAAAAATTAATTTAATAGAAAGCATTGATAATGCTTTCGTTTAAAATCAAGAAATGTGTCATACTCCAAATATTATAAACTTCTAACTAATGTTTGATATGCATGCAAGCATAAAAGAAAATTTTAAATGCATGCTTTAACTCTGTTCCATATTTTTCAAGTATGATATCAATGGAATTACAATTTTTGCTTCAAATACAAAATCTCAGTAAACATTTTTTAAAAATCTTTAAAGTTAGCAAGTACGAGGCCTATATATAAAAATGCGCTGTTCATAAATAATTTTGTTTTATTATTTAATACAAGATTCTGCCAATATAAGTGTATACAGCGTACTGTAAAGATTCCAGCTTTATGATTGAAAATCTCATGTGCACACAATATTTTAAAAAGTTGTTTAAATGTATTTAAAATATCTTACCTAGTGGAGATAACACATTTAATTAAAAAAATGACGGGAGGCTGTCTTTTCAAACAGCCGCTTATGTTAAAGGCGTAGGACTACTTTACTCGCGTGACTCTTGTGTTTCTCGAAATTTCTCGGAAGTTTTTAAGTTTAAGAACGTTTTTCTTTTGTAACTTCTGTTGTTACCCTTCATCTCTAAAATAAGATATTAGTTATGTTTTTAAGATATGTAGTTACCGAGATATAGAGGATCGCGTCACCAATTCATGCGTATTTTTGCCCAACTTTGCGACTCAATAGTCGCTGAACTACAATTCCGATTTTCAAATTTTTTTTGTAACTTCTGTTGTTACCCTTTATCTCTAAAATCAGACGTTAGTTACGTTTTTAACATATGTAGTTACCGAGATATAGAGGATCGCGTCACCAGTTCATGCGTATTTTTGCCCACCTTTGCGACTCAGTAGTCGCTGAACTACTATTCTGATTTTCAAATTTTTCTTGTAACTTCTGTTGTTACCCTTTATCTCTAAAATAAGACATTAGTTATGTTTTTAACATATGTAGTTACCGAGATATAGAGGATCTCCCATACCAAGTTTTGCGGCGTTTTGGCGTGTGAATCAATTTCCTTCCCGAGACCCCAGTGGGAGGAACGTAGTCCTACGTTAAAAATGCTGGAATAGATCTTGTCATATATCGAAGTGAAACACATTCTCAGTCTCATCCTCTCTCTGCCAGGTGGAAGCGCTGGAGGCCGTGGATCGGTCTTCGGCGTGGCAGCATATTTCGACAGGTGACTCGAAACTGGACAATCAGATGGAATCCCTGAAGCGCGACTACGAAGGCCGGATGACCCTTATGTCCTCCGAGATCACCAGCATGCAGACCCAGATCGCCAGTCTGGCCGAGGAGAGGGATCGCCTCAAGTCGCAGCTGTCTTCTGCGGAGAGGAACGCGGAGGAGATGAGGACGGGCTCGCTGAAGAGGGAGAGAGCCAGGCATCGGGAAGAGGTGAGCAAGCTTTCTCCGTGTTCACCTTAAAATCCCTTCAGATCAAAATCCAATCAGTTGTATTTCAGTGGCCTGATCTGAGATCTGATTGTTATTTAAATGATGTGCTTAACTTTTGGCAGCAAATTTTCAAATTAAAGTTTTTATTCATTTAAAGTGATCTATCAATTGAATTTTTAAAATTATTTTTGTGCATACTCTGAGTTAAGTGGACGTAATAGAAATCTACAGGAAAATTTAATTATGGGAGATTTTCCCCATAAATCAGAAGATATCTTTCATTCTTCCGCTCTTTTTATTTGAATTTTCAAGAATGCTAAGCTGTCGAAATGTCTTTCCTAATGAATTATACCACTTATTAAGGCTGATGCTGCTCGACGCAAAGTGCAGGAGCTCAGGTATCAGCTCGAAGACGTCCGCGAGCAGCTGGACGACGCCCAGTTGGAGAACAAGAATCTGAAGTTGCAGATCGAGACAGACAAGAACGGATTTGAAATCCAAATCGCGGAGCTGAAGTCCAAGATAAATCAGGTAGCTTCTTCTTATTCCTTTGAATTTTGATCCATGCAGAATGTACGTTGCGTCGCACTGTTTTAAATGCTTCTGGTTAAAAAAGGGAGGGCCTGTAAGGGGAACAATTGGACCTAAAAGAAAAGATAAAGACAAGTTTTATCTGACAAGGATTAATAAAAAAAAAATACCTTCTTTCTCTTTAAAAAATGTGCGCTTATTTCTTTCCTGACATACAAAGCATACTAGGTTTAATAGAGATGTGGCCTTTATCTATATAAAATAAAACTGATTAATATTTGTTTTGCCAGCGATGTTTCCATATAGTATAACGTTCTGCATTCTTCTGCTTCACTGTAATAAGAAAATTTTAAAAACTAATTTGTAAATATTTGTAAAAAAATAATAATATCGTAATATAATTTGTAATATAATAATTATACTTATTTGGCTAGTGGTTGAAGTTCTTCCAGTAAAATTATGAGCTATTCACAGACATCGTTAGGTACTTCTAGAGTGGGGCTATGGATGTCGATTGATTCAATGTTTCAATATTGTATTTCTGTATAATCAGACAAGAACATCTTCTACAGAGATGGTGTAAAAAATGGTTTGGTTTAAAATAAACAATAGTACTATCTAAAATTTAATATGCAATTATAATAAGATTTTATAACTAACATGGCTTGTCGATTAGACATTTTATATTTATGTTATACAGCTCAATTCAAAGTCTTATAACCTATTTTAAATATAGTTCATAACAATTTTCAATATTTAAAATACTGCCAATTCGTTTCATCTTTTCGTCCCAATAGAGTATTTACTATACTTGTCTCTTAGATAATAAATATTCATCAAAACAGTTTCGTATACAACTATATGGCAAAAGAGATATGGAGGATACTCCCATCTACTTCCTCGTCTAGCTCCAGATAAGGATGTCTCTTATAAATATGTGATAAATAATTATTATGGCCTTGTGTTAACCAGACATTCTTGTTTGGCATCAATGAAGAGGATCCAACATTAGCTTCTCCAGAGACTATTTGTCACTATATACAGTAGAATCTCCCTACAACGAAGTCTCCCTACAGCGAATTTCTCCCTATAACGAAATTTTTAATCGGAATGTTAAAAAACATTCAAAATATTCTCCATATAACGAAGTGGTTGTCTCCCTATAACGAATTTTTTCAGACGTTTCTCTTTTCGATTTTTGTCATTTTTGAAGAAAGATGCTAATGTCTGTGCAAACAAATCGCTCACACGTGCAACCACTCGCTTTGTTCATTCCAGAGATAACGTCTCCCTACAAAAACGCTAGCTTTTAAAGGAGACAAATATTTCGGAGGAAAGAAAAGCAAACAAAGATTCCCAATTTTGTTATGTGCTCATGACTTAATAAAATACTTTTACTCATAATTAAATACTTTTGAACTAATCGCACCTAATAAAAGGTTTGTAACATTTACTTAAATAACTGCAAAAATCTCTAATCTCCGTATAACGAAATTTTCTCTATAACGAATTTTTCAATTGGAACCAAGCGATTTCGTTATAGGGAGACTCCACTGTATATATTTTGTTGACTTCTAAACTTCAATGTTTTCATATGGGAGGTCAGACAAACACAAAGATGTAATTCGAAATACGTCTCTTTCGTCGGAGGTCTAAATTGTCAAAATTCCTAAAAATCTCCAGTTCAAATTTTTCGACGATCAAAGTATTTTCTCCGTGCGCACTTCGTGTACAAAAAATTTATCATGAAGACTCTCTAAGCAGGCCAATGTAATAAATAGCTTATTCCAAAATAACAAAAATTTTGAAAATTGCATTTATTTTTAAACATCGTAACACAGAACTACTTCTGATATTCCATCTAGTCTACAAGAAAATTAATGGTGCTATTCTCCAGACATAGTCCACCTACTGAACGTAAACAGAGATATCTTAGAAGACGCTTAGTATTTGCGATACAAAGTGAGTTCAGTGAAACTGTCTGGGGAAGTAAAAAAATGTTTCTTTTGGTTTGGCTTATATGGGTTTACGACGCAGGGATTATCATTTAATGACGCTGAGCCAGAAAAAGAACTTTCGTTGCTCTATATTTAATTACAAAAAAGAAAATACAGAAGAAGTAAACAATAGTGATAACAACATACCTTTTGCGCGCAACGCAGCAGCATCCAGTTATTAAATTAAAAATATTGTCAGAAGTCAACTAACCAATTAAGATATAATCAAACAACAAAACTCACGTTTTAATAAAAATTAAACCACATTAAGGTAAAATAAATAAAATGGAAGAGAACTTGAATGGCAAACTTTTTCAAAGTGCCACTCGCCATCGGAGTTCTAATATGGATAAATTTTCTGTCAAGGGAATGACTAAATAGTCAAAAAATATTCCCTCTGTGGCCTGAATTTATCCAATAATTGAAATAAAGGAAAAAACCTTTCTTAAATAAGTAAAACTTAATAAAGTCTTTATTTAACAAATCCAATAGAGAAAAAAAAAGAAAGTAAAATTACATTCTGCCAAAAACACCAGTAAGTTTAATGCAAAGTTTAATTTTTAATATTTCTTGTTAAATTATTTCACTTGTACTTGTTTCGTTGCTCTACACATTTAATATAGTTTCGAGTAAATAATGCTGTCCAAATTGTCAATAAAATGCTTTAATGGATCGTTAGTTTTAAATGTAATTATTTTAAGAATGTAACTATGTTTAATCTTTTTAGAACGCCAAGAAAGGCATTTCCAAAAAAAATTCTCTTCAAGTTGCTCTGGAAGTGTGTAAGATGAGCATTAATTTCTAGCATTTGAGGTGATTATAAAAATGAGAAGTATAAAACTGATCCATACCTGATGTTTTGCAAAGCTTATGAAATGGTCCGTTATTTACGACGCATGTTTTCCCGTAGCTGGAAGAGCAGAAGCTCCTGGAGTCGACGAGAGGCCAGACGCGCAACATCGCCAAGACGCGTCTGGAGCTCACTTGGGAGAAGGAGAGGGCTGAGCTGCAGAACCTGCTGTCCGAGAGTCAGAAAATGGTGGCCGACCTGAAGGAGCGTGTGGCGAAGACGGAGACCGAGAGACAGAAGGAGAAGCAAGCCATCAGGAAGCAGCTGCTGGACATGAGGAGCGCCACAGAGAAGGACCACCAGGACAGCAGGAGAAAGATGAGCGAGGTGCGAGATTTCGGAAGCCATCCGACGAATATTATTTATTTTTTTATCTTTTTCATTCATATCATAGTTTTAATTTAAACAGAACCGACTTATGCGGGTATTTGTATTTTCAAAGTCGATTTGCTAACGATTCTTCGATAACAAACTAACATTTCCATCTCGTTTAACCTGTTGCAGCTTCATAGCAATCTGCTGGAGATACGCGAGAATCATGCCAAACTGAGAGGATTGTACGACAGGATGAAGAAGGAACGTGAAATCCTCTTGAAGGAACGCGAAGAATGGAGACAGAGGCTGCAGACGGCCATTCAGTTGCACTCCAAGATAAGCGACATCGTGAAAGACGTGAGCAATTCATTATTAAGCCTCAAATCGCAATTCGGACGAACTTATCTTTCCATTTGAGTTATTTTATTAATCTCATTTTTATTTCAGGTTGAGAAAGTGAGTGCTGATGTGGCTGCTAATGCGAATAAACCCAATATGCCACTGAACCAAGAATTCAAAGACACAATGAATAAGGTAAGAACTTAGCTTTTTTGCTGAAATATAAATAGGCGGCAGTCTAACAATTTCAAATAGTTTTAAAAGATGATTTTGAAGTATTCATAATAACCTGAATAGAAAAGCTGAAGTGATCGAAAAATCGTTGGTTTGGTGAAGTGCTATCACATTGAATTCTTATGGAGTGACTTTACTTTATACTGCGACACACCCTTGACTTCAGATATAAAAATATCCGGTTTGAAGTTTGGATGGGTTGCGTCGAGAAACTTTACTGAACAAAAAAAAATAGATTACAGAAAGTGTTTAAACACGGACGAAATACATGTGAGAACTATAAAAGCAATGAAAAATGAGCTATTTACAGGTGAAAAGAAAAACTCTTGAAGCAGAAACAGTTTTAAGACAGGCCCAAAAGTTCACTGCTTTTAAAAACTTGTAGGAGGACTGATTAGGGTCCTTGGTATTGAACCTCTATAATAGACTCATTGGTAATAACTTAAAGTTATCAAACAATCAGGCAACTTCAAATGCAAATGTCATGTGATTACAAAAAAGGGTTCCTTCGTTAAAGCACAATTCAATTTAATTCACGTATCTTCCTCTGACAAGTTTCTCCTTTGTGAGGAGTCTGATACAAAAACACTTTCAAAGAGGAAATAAATATTCACAATATCCTTATTAAAAATGAATAGAATATCAAAATAATTCACTATAGACAGCTGTATTTATTAAAGTATGTGTTACTTTTATAATAACTTGGTCTCACAATAAGCGTTAAAGAATTATTTGATCTTTAAAATTTCTTAATCAATTGCGATATACATGTTTCAGTTAATGAATTATTCACATATCTTTGGCTCACCCGTAAAATCTTCACTATCATTTCAGATAGAGGTGCCATTAAAAAATATTATTTTTTATATTATTTTCGTGTTTTTCAAAGAACAGGAACTATATTATCCGTCTCTTTCATAGATTAAGCAGAGTTTTATGGAGCTCCAGAAATCGGCAGAGATTCTAAAGGAAGACGAGCGTCTCAAGAGGACCACATCGTTCAGAAGGTGAGAAATACAAAACTTTTAAGAGTGAAAAATTAATCCTGGAAATTATTAGGAAATAATTTTTTATATATAAAACTTTTTACACTGTTTTTATAGGCTACTTAATTGATTCCATAAATAAAATGTTGTTATTGTAAATAATTTGAAAACATATGATTTTTAGAGGCATTATTTTTTTTGAAATTCGTATCTCTGGCATCGATTTTCCACCCTTTTATTTACCTTTTAAATGTAATACCTTCACAATTGGAAAGATGTTCGATTTGCAAGGATTTTACATCCAGGAACATCCAGGAACTAGATATTTTGGGACATTTCAGAGCAATAATCGGTCTGCAGAAAGACTGAAGGAAAGAAAAGTACAGTTTTCTCAAGCAAAAGGAAAACTGCAGAGAATGTGGTCTTTAGTTTTCAATTCCTTTGTAAAGGAACTGTACAAAAACTACATTTTAAGTATTCCAAACGCATTCTCCTTTTCTGCATGTATTAGTAAGTTTTTGGTGACTTTTTCAGTTAAATACTAAAAAAAGACTTATTTTCCGCTGCGTGCCAGAAAATTAGAGTAGTCAAATCAGAGTTATCGTGCAAGATAATACCGAAAAGTTGATCTCTAAAGAGGGCATATTGTTTCAGGTAGTAATTTTTAAATACAAAAGATACCCACAACTATTTTTTTACGGTCATAAGACATTTCGCTGAACATCTTCTTTCTATTCTCGCAGCAAAGGATAATGCAAGCAATAAGTAGCTACTATGTTTGAAATACGAAAATAGTATGGGTTTTCAGAAACCCGGCAAGCCACAATTAAGATACAAAATAACGGAGTATAATAACTGTGAAAACAACAGGCTTGATATATAGCTGTAGATTTCTATAACAAAATGCAATTTTAGAACGCAAATTTTAAAATACCTACCGGAATTTTTATCTCGAAGTGTTATAAACATTCCATAAAAGTCTCTCAAAACAATTCATTCTTTTTTAACTCATCCGTGTGTTTGCAGGGCCGTTTCAGCTCAGGATGTCAGCCACTCTCAAGACCCCATGCAGAGATGGAACAACCCTCAACGAGTAACCAACTATCCAGTGGCTCCTCCCAGCATGCTGATCCGTCCACCGCCAAGACAGAAGGCCCTGCAGAGGAAGTCCATGTCCCTGGACCACGCTCTGTCAGGAACCACTCACGAGCAGAGGCTCAAGATCTGGGAGTCGGAAGGAGAGAGTGTTACCTCCACTCCCGCGGGAAGTCTCTTGAGTCTGGGCGGTTACGGGTACGAAACGGATTCGTCGTTGCCCGATTCTGAATACAGGTAAAAATCGTCTGCATTTTCATATTTTCCGCAGGATCAAAAGTTGCCAGAATATCTGGCGTCATTATAACAGGAGACCCAGATATCAATTTATGCCCCAAAAAGTTACACATTCTCAATATCTTACACGATATTTTTAAAAGTATCATGCAATATAAATAAGAAAATATGGTACTTACGTATTAACGCCACCGAGGCTACAGATTGGCGGTAATGCGCCAATAAAGAGCAATCTTGTTTACAAAAACCGCCAAATCTGTAGCTGCGGTGGCGTTGGTGGCACTTAAAAACCGCCAAATTGGCGTTAATACGTAAGTACAAAAACCGCCAAATTGGCGGCACTTAAAAACCGCCCAATTGGCGTTAATACATAAGTACAAAGACCGCCAAATTTGGCGGCACTTAAAATCGCCAAATCTGTAGCCTCGGTGGCGTTAATACGTAAGTACCATAATTACATTACATGATATTTAATTACATTACATGATATTTTTAAAAGTATCATGTAATATAAATAAGAAAATATAATATTGAATAACGAACCTCAAAAGCTATAGTCAGAATTAGCAACCACAATATCAATAATACTAGCGGCAAGTTCGAAAGCGCTCTCGAATATCACTAAACGCTTTTCAGTTATAGTCAATCTATTATAACTGAAAAGCTTTTAGTGATAGATTGACAGATTTTTGCGTCTGTTTCTTAAATTCTATATCAGGAAAGAAATATTTTTACTCAGAAAATACTGTAACTTCTGGAGCTAACAAGATCCCCGAGACAATTTTGTGAGAAATCGTCACATACATGGCAATTCTTCACTCGGCATTAAGTTTTAATTAAGTATTATTTTCGTGGAGATCGTACTCAGATATAAATTACAACAATACACATATATTATACAATTAAAAAATACATAAAAATAAATCGGCCATCCATATCAGTCAGTGTAATTAGATAAGCTGCTCGACGTGACTCGTGGATCAAACATAAAACAATGTACAATTAATTTAAGACAGATTAATTATTCAGATATATTTTAAATAGAACAACCAGATACAAATTACAACACATCCGGAGAGTCACTATAAACTCCAAAAAGCAAATGATTGATCAGACGCTACTGGTTTCAAATATCCGTAGCACTTCGTTAAAGATCATGGCATTACGATTCAACATTTTAGATTCATGATTCAAAACATTCTTGAAGTTATAACAAATCTAAATCTCTTTCAGTGAACCCCTTCATTATGTTCAGTACATCTGGACAGAAGAAAATATTTACATTTTTAAAAAATATTTAATTGGATTTTAGAACAACATGCAATTAAATGCTGATTTCATTAACTAGCCATGTTTCATTCTGCCTTGTTATGCACGAAGAGCTTATTCCAAAGTACGGAATGATTTTAAAAACAATTTTAGGATTTCAGCTGATTTTCATGCTTTTGCCTTGCATTCAATAAATATACCAATATTCACATATTACATGAATTTTTACTTCTAAAAGAAAATACACATTTTTAAAAATTGTTTGAGGTTCCTGAAATGGGAGATTTATTCTTTTATATAAACTGACAAATCTAAGTAAAACGTGAGTCCGAACTATTTAAATATGTGTACGAAATATTTTAATGGATATTATAATTTTATTTTTCGTATTATAATTTTCTTCTTATTTATAAGGAATATTTGTCAATTTCAGAAATCACTTGAAATCCTTCAAGTCCATTTTTACTATACACTAACGAAATTCATTAGCAGCAAACGCATTTAAAAATGAAGAAGCAATTAATTTCGTGTTAACATATCTTTCTTTACGTGTAATTTGAATTAATCTTAAGGTGTTAATGCAACCTTATAGCATTTTTCAACTAAACAAAATTATTTCTGAATTTTATTTATTTCAATGCATTAAGGAAGATCGTATAAAAATGAGAGTTCTTGTTCTCCCCAGGTATGGCGGAATCTCCCGAAATCGAAGACGGTACATGGTGCAGACACCAAGTGGCATGAGCGGTATGACAACCGATAGTGAAGCTCCGTACTCCTCGAGAGAAGGCAGCGTCGATCCTGGAGGTAGCTCAGAGAGTGTGCCCATGGCATCGCAGCAGCAGAGGAAGACATTCAAAGAGAAACTGAAATCCCTGCGGTAAGATTTCAAAGCCAGCATCGTGGTCATGGTCAGCTCAATAAGTGAAACGTATTCCGACCCCCTAGAAAACCTGGGTCGGTTAACCTGGAGTTTAGGGTGCGTATTCACTTCGTTTCCCTTAAGCTCGCCAACTGTTTGTCGCC
The DNA here is from genome assembly GCA_013235015.1 of Araneus ventricosus. Taxonomy (NCBI): domain Eukaryota; kingdom Metazoa; phylum Arthropoda; class Arachnida; order Araneae; family Araneidae; genus Araneus; species Araneus ventricosus. The sequence goes on from BGPR01010695.1 coordinate 27,275, forward strand.
TAGAGAGAGTGCCAGAACATTTGTTTTGGATGCGAGTTGGAAATTTTTTCGGAGTCGTTTGCGCATGCGCCGACAGTGATTTGTCTACCGGTCTATGGCGCATGCCTTTAATTTTGCCCAATTCCATTGGTCCAGTGTCTGTTCTCTTCGATTTGATTGATCGGCGTACGAATTTGAATAATACTTCGTTTGGAATTCTTGATCATTTACCGACCGATTTTTTTCAATAACCGTTCGCTTCTCTTCTGAAGATTTTCTTTCATTTAATTTGCTGATTCTCTTTCTCTGTGTTGCTCTTCCAAATATCGAAAAAGGAATGTTTTTTTCGGGAAACAGTGGTTCCTTTGCTACGTTTCATCCTCTTCAGACGTCGTGTTTTTCCTGTGTTCGTGCTTTCCCTGTGCTTTTCTTTTCTCAATGAAAAAGCGAAGCTACGAGGGGCTCGCTTTGCTGAAAGCGAAGCCGCTGATGTTTTTTTAAGTTAAAAAATTTGCCCGGTGCACACTTGCAATGCCGAAGGCTTTGCGTGCTCAATCTCTCGTTTTGAGATACCATAGGCATCGAATGCGCAGGAGACCTATAAAAAACTCACTGCTCACCCTAAACAGTGTTTGTTCAGTACGCACCCTAAACTCCAGGTTTACTCTTGGGTCTTACCCAAATCCACAATGGGTATTTCTTTCATTTGCTTCGCAAGCAAAAAGTGCTTGCTTTGCAAAAAAAAGTAACCAATATTAATATCAGCGCTGAATACTGAATTTTTCTTTAATAATCAGCAGTTTGAACTGAATGCAGCTTTGCAACTGGGAGCCATCTCGAAAGCCTATATTTCCGAGATGGAACAAATTTTACAAAACGTCAAAGGAAAAAAGTCCAATATTACATTCTGTCCAAATATTTCATTATATAAGTAGTCTGCTGAGAAGTGGATTGTGCTTGGCTCAATTTTGCGCAACAAACTACACTATTAGGTACAGTTTCCAATAACCAAGCCGAAATAAACAGAATGATAGCTTGTTCCCGATTGCATAACTCCTCCAATTATAAAGATTAATTTTATTCTGAATGTGTAAATCAATATCTTTACGTAGTTACAATATTCACTAATGCCCGCCATATATGCTTTTCTCTATGCATTTTTTTTATTTGAAATTTTTTCTCTTATCCTCACGAAATTCGTTGATTTGAAGTATCGCTGACTTCTCCAATTTGAAGTATCGAAATATTATAACTATATTTCTTAACTTTCTTTCGGTTGATTAGAAATAGGTTATATGCTTGTATCATAATCAATCTTTTAAAAATCACAAATCTATATGAATTAATTTTTAAAACTTCTTTGCAGTTTCCTTTTTACTGCTTTCGACTGTATTCTGCCACCCCCCTTGTTTAAAATAAGCGCAAATAATTAATGAATGCAAGGGAAACATGGCTACTTCTTTCTGTCAATTGTTTCCGAACAACATTTATGAGATTATAGAAAGCCCTAAAGGTTTTATTCTAAACATCAGTGGATAAAAATGTTTTTATGCAGTCATCATTGTATTTTCACTGACTTCATTTCGTTCGTCGACAGGCGTACCAAAAGCGTGGACGTGGCGGGCGGACAAGAAGGCTCTGTGGACAAGAGCGCGAAGGAGATGAGCCTCCGTTCCAAAATTTCCAAAGTGCTGAAAGGAGGCACCCTGGGGAGGAGCTTGAGCCTGGAACCGAAAAAGCCGGCTCCCGCTCTTCCTCCTAAGGGAGCCGTTCCAGACGTCGTGCCCAACAGACCGACGGCAGAGGTAAGAAGAAAACTCGCACTGTGCTTCCCTTTCCACCACTTATCCCTAAAATACATGTAAATATTTTCCCT
>BGPR01010696.1:0-10117 GCA_013235015.1 Araneus ventricosus
TCCTGTATCCGAACTATTAGCCCATTGATTCCAAACGAAGATATAAGTTGATCGAACCTTTCGAACTAACGTTTTCTGAATCTGATCACTAGAATTGAAACCTGGTCCTGAACCCCATCGGGACCTGGCTAACAGTGACACCTGTCTCTGGCTCTACTCCACGAGACGAATCGATGGAGACCACACGACCCCTGTGGCGAAAATCGACCTATCAATTCCGGTTTATGCGCCGACATAATGAAATTAGCTCTTGGCCCGTATCCTCGCGGTAATCCCGGCTACCTAATGATTCCAACCTTGCACCGAAGATGGCTAAGCCGATCGAACCTCGAACCGAATCGTCTTTCGAATCTGATCGTTTTGAAATTCCTGGAACCTGTCCTTGTCCCTATCGGACCTATTACTGCGACAACGTCTTATTTCCACGAGACGAACATGACATCCAATGACTCTCGTGGCGAAACTGGACCCACTCCGGTATTTACGCCGCTTATATAATGAAATTAGCTTCTAATTGGAATCCGCGAACCATGGGTCACGACCCCAAATCCCACCGAAGATATAAGTTGACTGAACCTTTCGAAACCGGACCGTTTTCGAATTCACTGCTTTAGAAATTGGAAACCCGGTCTCTGAACCCCATTGACCTGGTTAATTATACCCCAATACCTATGACGAATGATGGACATCCGCACGATTTGGGTGGAAAACGGACCACCTGGGTTTGCCGATATGAAGACGAAATTAGCTTCCTTGGGTCGTGTATCCTCATGGAACCGCTGGGCCCACTGATCCCAAACTAAACAGTGATATAGTTTGATCGAACTTTGAACCTGAACTCGTTTTCGGACCCGACTGTTTTAGGAACTGAAACCTGAACCTTACTGGGACCCCGGCTATTCGCGACACCGTCTCTGTCCCACCACTTAGGACGAATCATACATCCCAATGACCCCCCCCGTATGGTGAAATCGACCCACTCACACGCGCCCATACATGTCGAAATTAGCTTCCTCGGCCTACCCGCGAACCATGGGGCCTATCATCCAAACTTGCAATTCTGTAGTATTATGGTGTTCGGAACCTTCAACTGAACTGTTTTTTCAGACACCTGATCGTTTCAGTTCCCGAAACTCCGGTTCCTGTCCTGTCAATCTGCTACTGCGATAATCTGTCTCAGCCTACCTAATAGAGATGAATTGGATGACATCTCTACACAAGACTCTTGGGAAATTGACCACTTCTGGTTTACAAAAATATTACAATTGAAATTAGTTTTGGCTCGCGGAACTAACAATGATCAAATCAAATTTATATAAGTTGATTGAACCTTTGGAACTGAATTCATTTTTTTCGAATTCTGATTGTTTTAGAAAATTGGAATGGTTCAGAATCCCTAACACCTGGTTATTTATTACCCGTTCATTTACTCTATTGATGAATTGAGCATTATCTTCTACATGACCTCCTCGGGCGAAAATCGACCCACTTCCGGCTGCATGCTGAATATATATGAAATTAGGCTTTGCCTGTATCTTTATCCGCTAGATTCCAAATTGAAGATAAGTTAAGATTTGAAATCTTGTTCGAACGTTTTTTTCAATTTGATTTGCTTAGAAATTGAACCAATCTCTGAAACTCATTTGGAATTAGTGATACCTGTTCTGTCACTCTAATAGAGATTAAATTTGACTTTTTTTTTTTTTTTTTTTTTTTTTTTTTTTCAAAGAAATATCTCTTACTTCAGTCATCACCAACGGCGAGAGGGTCTCCTCCTTTCACCATGAATTTTGTCCGGTAGTTTCACCCGTCATATTCACTTTTCAATGGCTGAACTCGTCTTCTGAATCCACTCGTTTATATATCCCCACTGAGATAAAATACATTTACACCGGGCTGATCTGATTTCGCGGGCAATGATCTGGATAAAATTATAAACGAATCGCCTGGGTTGTGCAGAGTCAGAATATCCCTTCCGAGAGATAAATATCGTTGAGTTTGTTGAGAATTGGCCACTTTAAAAGATAATGTATCGAAATGCAGACCAGTATCAAGGTTTCCTGCCGCGGGCTTCACTGATTTATCGCGGATTGCATTTGTCGAATACTGCCACCTGTGGTGCACATAGAAAGTGGGATACGCGTAGCTGATGTCTGAACGTCCCTGCTATTGTTTCTGGCACCATACTGAGCGGCATCGGTTATTGCTACGTAATGGAAAAACGATTCTAGTCGTCTGCTGCGTGAATGCGTACACAATCAGGAACATACTAGAAGAACAAAAGCTTTTTCTCAAACATTGTCATAGAACTTTTAAAATTGATGCTATAAAATAGTCGATTGATGCGAAGAGAAAAGGTATTCCAATAAAAATTAGGTATAATTGACTCTGATACTTAATCTAATTTGAACAAAGGGTTAATAATGAAGAAAATAGGGTATACTTGACTGATATTTTAGTATTGAATTAAAATTTTTTTTTTTTTTAATTCAACGAATTATAAAAAACCATCTTAATCAATATTCCAAAATGATGGAGTCTCGCAACCTGTTTCAATGAATTTATACTACTTGAACCTGCTTGTTCGACATTGTCTATGAATTAGGTCTGTCTTGAGAAATCGTCGAAATACTGGATGACTCCAGACGAATACGCAAGTTGCAGATTATACACAGAACCATCAACCCAACAAACGAAGACATCAAATTAAGAATGTGAACGGAAAATGATTATGAGTATCTTCACGAAATAATGCTTTAACACCTACAAGATGAAACGATCCTGGAAAACTCCTTCTCGGTAATATTATAAGATTTTCTGCCAGCTGAGCTAAAATTTTATATCGACACCTTTTCTGAAAAGTCGTCCGTGACGAATAAGTTCTACTTTATAGTATCCCAATCTGAAAGGAATCTACATAGAATTGTAAAAGACTGAAAACGAACGTCAATGGTGAAACCAAATCGCATATTGGTCAAATTGAATCCTACTACGAGTAAGGATATTGAGACGGCCTTCCGACCTTGACTCAACGCGAACCGCCTCTAATACTAATATCTGAGCTCCAATGGACATCGGCATCAACCACTCAATCAAACCGTTTTAAAAGGGATCTACACTAAGTAAGATCTGCCGCTCCTTTGACTTTATCAAAATGTCCGATACCCTAATGCTTGACATAATGAGAATTTTCTGCATCAAACTGATTGATTTTGAAATTGACTTTAACAGATTCTTTCAATGAGTTCAGCCATCGAAGGAGACGCAATGATTAACTGACTTCAACAAAATGAAACTGCGTGACAGGAAAATGTAACGTACAGCCAGGCCTCTAATAAAAAATTGTTTCATATACGTATTTTCGGTCTATCGATGGTATATATTTGATTTTATTTAACAAGAACATCTGTCACAAACACTTTCAAACACGGCAGATGAGAATTCTCCACCACGCGTCAATTATTGGATACTTTGAAGAGAGCCTGGCAAGACGCTGTAGACGCTTCTTACAAACCCCTGACTGCAATATCTGACCCTGAGATCACAAAATGCCCCGTTGATTTCATTTAACCTAAGAATGAATTGTTCTAGGAAAAACCCTTCTGTAGCAAGGAAAAAAATTCTAAATCTGGTACCTGTCAAATTTGACAACAGTCCTCGAGAGTCACCAAAAAGTCTATCTCCTGAGTGTAAGTTCTGTGTGGAGAACAGCAAGCGTTTGGAAAAGAATTAGACGTGTCTATTTGATAATGAGTAGATTGGGATTTGAAACGAATCGACCTGAGTGACAAATATTCTTAAGGACTGAATTAATGAATGGAATCCTGAAACGACTGATTTCAGTGAGCAATTAGAAGAAATTAAAATTCCTCACCATAGAATAAACGGAAATTGACTTTAACGAACATGGGATAAAATGATATGCAAAAAAAAGAAGAAAACAAATTAGTTTCTGTAGATAACTATAAAATTTTAAGAACGGCAGAGAAATCTTAAAACAAAAATACAATCTCAAGCAAAAATATACCGTGAATCTGCCAACAGGAAAAGTGAAGAATAAAAGAAAAAAAACTTAAAAAATAAATGGATCTTTACAAGGTACAGACAACTTACTTCTACGTCGAATGAAATAAAAGAATTAAACGTAGTTTAAAACAAAAGTAGATGTTGAAATCTCCGTCACAAAGGACGAAAAGGAATTAGACAGAGTAACGAAATTGTTGGGTGCCCAACTGGAGAAAAGTAATCAATCTGGATGGTTTGGTCTAACAACCCAACGACTAACTGTCTCCAAACAGCAATTAATTGGATTATGCAAAACGTTGCGAATGCACCAAAAGAATCATCAGTGAAGAATTTCGTCAGATCACATGTCTTAAATTGTGTGCTTCTACTAAATGTATATACATTTATATTCATCGAAGGCGTTTTGTCCATTTCGAAATAATATACACTGAATTGCATGTTAATGCTAGATGTATCACCTGGCATGTATGTAATGAATAGAATATTTAATGGACAGACTAACTGTCCTCTGTCTGAACCTCTTCTTGTGGTTCCAACAAAGCTTATAGAGAAGGTGCGTTGAAAACGGACCGGTTCTGAGGCACTCATCAAAAGGAAAATGGGAATGACTGCAGATCACCTTCTGAGACCAATGCTCTGATTCTTTTCCACGTAAACCGTCCTTTCAACCCATCCAACCACCCAAAGCAATTCTTTCTCTCATTGAAGACTCGCCAGATGCTCCTCCTGCCTCTGCCAGTTGGTCCTAAACTGAAGAATACTTTAATCCAAACGCTGGGTTTCGGAAGTTCCGGTGCAGTGGTCCTGATATTCGGAAATGTTGAAGAATCTGAACAATCATTAATCGGGTAGTTCAGCGGAAAACCGATGTAGAGTTCCAGAAATAAAAGGTGCAGTTTCGATGAGCATCCCAACTGGTCTCTTGCAAATCACTGCCTGGCCAAAACATCCAGACCTCCAAACCTGCGCCACAATCTCCCGAACACGCGATCACCTATCCACAAACGATTCCTGCCGAGGGATCCACGGGAACCACCGTTTGTCGTTACCAACGAATCTACCATTTACAAACTAAAACTTAGTTTCAAATATTTCAAACTTCCTATTAACGTACCAGAAAGTGAAACCACGAATTCACAATCTAGCTGAATCGTTGATCAATTCAATCTATGTACGGAAGGGTTACGACAGAGAAAACAACTGAAATCGAACAAGCGTTAGACAATTTTTTTACGTAGGTACTGAGGTCGTTTTTTTAAACACAAAAACACCGGTAGATGTTTCGATTAAAATCATACAGAGACTTTAATAACGCGAAATGAATAAATGCATCGATGATTTCATATCGATACTAAAGAAAAGTACTGCACGAAATAAAATCATGTAAAATTATAATGAGTATTACTGAGAATCGAAAACTGGTGAATTGAATCTTGACTGTCCAAACGGAACGGAGAATTGCAACTAGTGTAAATAATGCTTTTCTATCCATTTTGGGTGTATTAGTTAATATTTGAGAAAAAATAAATTGAATAAGATCAAAAATGGAAGTACTTCTCCTGCAAATCCTGCACTATATTCGCAATGAAGTTCTTAAATTAATTAAAACTGGTCTGTTTCAGGTTTAACACCATGAAAAATCAACGAGCATAATTTATACGAAAACCACGGAAACGAAATTGAAAACAAAATTCTTCTCTAAACTCACCCTGGGTCCTTCCAATTTAATTCTTCTTTTTTAGAAATACCTAGAGATATTGACGTAACACAATTTAAGGAAGAATCCGCAGAGTTAAACTAGAACACAAGAATTCCACCTGAAATGAACGAGGATGAAACGTCAACGAAAAAAGAAGAATTAATGGTTGATGAGAATCTACAAATGCAACTAGCGAAGAATATTTAAATTCAGGAATTAGAAAAGAAAAACAACATTATAAAATTAGAAATGAATTAAAAATGCGTGAGGATGAAAAGATGGGAAAAATATGTCTTCATCAGGAAAGTGAACGATAAACTAAAACATCAAAGAAAAAAAATTAAAACGTGAAAAATGAAATTAGTAAAGTAAATTATGACGAATCTGCAAAATTCATTGGGATTACAGTGAAAACTCCTCACAGTAAATATGAAAAGAATGAGCGATCTGAGAATTCATAGAAGAATTAAAATACTAAAAAACTAGTGCACGAAAGTGGGGAAAAGGAAGTTAATTTTAAAAAATATACAATTTTAGCAATCAAAATAAATAACGCAAAAATGCACACGAATGTAGAAGAATCACATAAATTGAAAACATTAATGTTATCAAAAATTAAAACTGATGACAGTGAAATGATCTAGGTTAATACGACTGAAGAAAAAAAAGTAAAACTAGAAATGAGTATCGAAAGAATGAAGAACGAGAACGAATATCCAATAACTATACCCAAGATAATCGGATTTTTAATAACCAAACCAAAATAGAAGGCTCAACCTGCTTTATCTGGTTTTATATCTACTTTTGATTTAATATTATCAGATATATCTAAATTTCTGTCACAGAGAATCTAGAGTAAAAATCATCCCAGAAAAAAATAAAGTTTGAGGAAAAATTAACAACCTGCTATATGTATTAATAGAATTTAACGATTACGTCTGACTTGGATTTGATTCATAGTGGGTAAATTTTTTACCGGGAATTATACTGAAATGCTACAAAACTACCCCACATTAATTTTAAAGAATTAGAGAAAATCATAATAGATTTACAATAAATAACTAAAGAAAAGAAAGTTATCTTGAAACGAACGCTGTGAGAGAGTGTTCTGAAATTAAAATTAAAAGATAATGTACCTTTTGACAAACTAAAATTCTGTTTAGGCTTAGAAACATGAAATATAAATTTTTTATTAGAAACGTATAAATTATATTTCTTTTTAAAGATACATGATAAATATTTCGACGTACGTCTGAACAATCTGAATTCCTTTGATTTTGATACTGTTCACAAACTAAACGGGTCCTGTACTTTTTTGAATTTTTCTACAGTGGGGTTCTAATCATTGCAGACAAATTTGTATAACAGAATCGCTTCTGCATCTCCATAATTCGTTCCCTTTTTTCAGTATTTCTTTTCATACACTGCATCAGCAGAATTCACCTGAATGCTATAAGTCAAAACAAGTAGCTTGTGTACAATTCATTAACAGTTTATTAACTGAAACTAATGACGGCACCTATGTTCGTCGTTAAACGATATGTCAGACGATATGATTTCTTCCAAATCTTCACATGAAATTCCATATTCTAAACCGCATTCTGAGGTTTCTTTCCTGGTCGGTGCACAATTCAAAAGAAAATATACCTGAAGAAGGCCCATATCATCAGTCACTAAACGTCAGAGATTCTGAAAAAAGCTGGCAATTCAATGAATAGAGTAGTGGTACCGATCCAGAATCTTTTTATCAATCTTTTCTTTGCCTGGTATTTATCAATCTAATCACCATAAAATGTCTTCGATTTGGTTTATCCAAAAATGACAGAGTTCCAATATAGCTTCATTGAAATATCTTGCACGTCTTTCAAGGCATCACAAATTATCCAAGAAAGTGGGGTTTCCAGACAACACTACAGATTTCCGCCGGGGAGATCTGTTTTCGCATGAAATTCTCTGCCTGAGCAAAGAAGTACGGTGTTGATACCTGAATGTAACGCTTTGTCTGATGGTTTGAACAGATGAAATTATGTGACGGGGTAAATCGAGTCTGAAAAACTTGATACTAAGTGTTCCAGACAAATAGAGTATCGGAGAATCTGTTAACCCCATGGACAGGAGTTCGCGATATACCTAGGCAAACGAGCTCTAAAAAACATGCACCCAACATGGTATCTGACTCATTACCAGCTCTATCGCAGTAGATATCTTTTAAAGAGACCATCTACTTTTTCAACTACTATGTATATCTGCTACTGATTCCAGACAATGAAACAAAAAAAAAAAAAAAAAAAAAAAAAAAAAAAAAAAAACTTACCTCCAAGCTCAAAATTGAATTCTAGGATCCTGATAGCTTTATCCAGCTCAAACGGATCAACGATAATCTGATAGTTTAATTCCGGGCCTGGAAATCTTGAATTCCTCCCAGACCTCATAGTTTACTAGTCGTGGAAGAAATCTTAAATCAGCCCAGGATCTGATAGCTCACTCCAAGCTCTGGGAAATCTGAATTTCCAAACAGGATCTGATAGCCTAGTCGGGAAATTTGAATTCCCTCCAAATATAGATCCATGGCTCCAAAGCTCAAATTCTGAATTCCTGGACCTTGACATTTTACCTAAGCTCGGGAAATTGAAATTCCTCCAACAGGGATCTGACAAGCCACCGTGCCTGGAAATTCAATCTCCCAAACATAGACTTGACAGTTTAATTGTTTAAACGAAGAATTTCAAATATAGGATCTTGATAGTTTACCCAAGCTCTGGGAAATTAAATTTCCAAATATAGACCTTGATAAGCCACTAGTCGGGAAATTCTTGAATTCAACATAGAACTGATAGCCTTTACCTCCAAAGCTCGTTCCATTCTCCAATGAGATCTTTTGATAGTTTATATCAAGCTCTTCAAAATAATATCGGTCACATTTCATATGTATTTAATATGCACTTGTTCATAATAATTTTTTTTATTTTCGCATACATGTATTATCATTTATTTTCGCACATGTACTTTTAATATTTCTGTCTGGCATACATCTTTACATTTTTTTTTGGTTTTCAATACTTTTAATATCATTTATTTTAACATCTGTTTACAATTCTTCTTAAAGATGGATATACAATTTTTTTGCTGTTTTTGTTTCCAATACAACTTGTACTCGATTTACTTTTCGAATCATTTATTTTAACATCTGTTTACAATTCTTCTTAAAGATGGATATACAATTTTTTTGCTGTTTTTGTTTCCAATACAACTTGTACTCGATTTACTTTTCGAATCAGTTTATTCATTTTAACTTTCTTACGATCCCATTTGGAAAACTTGTCGTACAACGCACGAATGCATGTGTACTTTTGTAGAATGCGTCTATCAATAGTTCCGACGAAACGTCGCAGAGCTCTTCTGATCTCGTTGTTTTCGAATTCTCTCAAGAGATGTCTAAGCACTTTCAATTCTTCACCTAAAAATAGACCACCGGGTGTAGAAAAAGGTGCCTTGTAAAATTCGATGAGCAGATTACCGTAACTATCGAAACACTTCCAGTAGTCCACATCCGATCGAGTTTCCCAACCGCAGTTTTTGACACAGGCGTTCAAAAATTTTTGCATGTCGTTCGAGAAATCTATCATGCGTTCCACGTCAAAGTTATCGTCTCGAATATTTAAAATGTCTCTCAAACTTTTCAAATAAAAGATCGACGACGTGTTGGCGAAATCCATTTTGTCGATATGGGTTTTGCAAGCGGTCAAGACATAGGTATATCTCAAGAGAAACAATTTCAGATGTTCGATTTGCCTCTGACCCAAGACTGGACCCTCGTTGAGTGAGAAAGGTAGAGCAGCTTTCGAAAACCCGATAGAGACGTGAATTTGAGAAACGAGTCGAAGTCGATCCACGCAATGCGAACACACATCTTGCGAACACACATTGTTACGTTTAACTTCTACTTGACAAAAATCACAATATTTTTTAAGATTGAGTCGATCGTTCATAGAAATTCGTTTCAGACATGTGGGACACCGAACGCGTCCGGATATCAACCACATCTTCAAGCATTTTGGATGAAATTTGTGTCCGCAATTCGTCTCGTGACAATTTCGACCTAGAATATTCGAGCATATCAAGCATTTTGACAAATCGTCCAATTCTGTAAAATATGAATCATCGAAATTGAACGGAATTTCGTACGAATCTATCAAAACGTTTTCCATTTTCAAAATAAGAAATTATATGAGAGTGTTTAGAGAACAAGAAATATGAGAAGCTATGGGTTTGTGCTCCAATTCTGTAAAATGAATCATCAGGGATGAACAGATTTCGGCTGAATCTATCAAAACGTTTTCCATTTTCAGAATAGAGATTATGATGTTTAGAGGGGCAAAATGAAAATTTTAC
>BGPR01010696.1:15184-39191 GCA_013235015.1 Araneus ventricosus
GATGTTAAAAACTTCGAATCACGCTAATTATCGTGTATCCCTTCAATTTTTCTTACCTGACTAAAAAGAATACCGTGATTTAAATGTTTGAACTTGTTATTAATTAAGTTGTCTGCCAAGAAAGTTTTTGAAACGGACCACATACCAAATTTATCTCCATCGTAAAGCGGGGTTTACACGCGAATCTATAATTAACTCATCTTTTAAGTGAGTGAAATAATACGGTAGGTAAATTCTTCTAAATATTAAAAAAATCATCCAAAATTATAGTCATATACACATCCAAAATTCATCCAAACTTCTAAATATTAAAAAAACATCCAAAATTATAGTCATATACACATCCAAAATTCATCCAAATGTTATAAAAAAATACAACTCGTAGTCATCAGACAAAATTATTTATTTAAAATAAAACAGTAAATATACAAATATAGAATCACGAAAACAAATATACAAAATCATTTAAACAGAAGGAATACAATACGGGAAATAAAAATACGACAACATGAGGAAAACTTTTAAACATCAGAAGGCATTTTTATCACTTTGTCCAATTTATAAGTATATAAATATCCATTTAATTCACAAGTAACGCTTTTCGGTCTACCGACCAATTTCACGTCGGAATCAAAAGCGAACTTAAAATCCAGACATTGTCCAGAAGGTAGTTCCTGTTCTCGAGGGATCGTAGAATAAGAATAACTGTCTGATTTATGATTGGATTTTGGAAGTTCCATAGAAACGGTCCTCTTTCTGCGTCTCTTTCGTCTGGAACCGGTCGAGTTTCCGCCGGACACACTCACACTTCGACGTCTTGAAGAGCTTTCGGCAGGAGGTGTATCGTCTTCGGTATCCGTGTAGATTCGAAGACGCCGTTCCAGAGGAAACCTTTTCAGAGGTTCTGCTAAGTTCGTCTCGGGAACAGATTCATCGGCGGACGTATCGATTAACGTAATGACGGAATCGGGAATTTCGACTTGTAGATTGTTGATGAATTTGGAATACGGGGACACCTGATTTGCCATGTTGTTCGTTTCAGAAATGATGAGTGAACTACCTCTTTTATAGCAAATTTATCTATACGTCATCCGATATCGAGAGATCATCCGATATCGAGAGTACAGATAAGATGGCTGTGATAAAAAGGTAGATCTAACGTCGGACGAGGGTTAACTTTAGAATCGAACCTCGGATTTCGCGAACAGTCAATTGGTTATCAAGAGTACAGATAAGACCTGCTATAAAAAAAGTCGATAGATCGAGATTAGTCTAACTTTGGAATCAAACTTCGGACTTCGCAAACAGTCAATCAGTAGTCCAATGATTTACATTTCGTTTTATTTAAAATTATAGACTTCGAGATCCATGATACGCACAAGGGTATCGCGCGAAAGAATACGAGAAGCGACATCGACCTCGATCGGGACAGGGTAAAACACATATGTCTCTTCCGCACTGAGGATAACGAATGACTTCACACATAATGATTCGAACACTTTATTTATCACCATTTTAGTAAATGTTTCTCAACTCTTCGAATCATTTTAAGATCGACGGTATGCACACCATGTGGAGGTCGTAAATCAGACAGGTTTCCAAGTTACACCATTCGTTTCTGATTAGCTCCATTTTCTTGGAAAATAGATGGGAAGACTGCCGATATTTCATCAAAATGTTCATATTTCCGTATTCGTCTGCGATTTCCAATAATTCCTTCTCCAGATCGGTGGAATCAAACTCCGGTATATCGAAATGGTAACGCACGTAATTGAATTTTGAATACAATTCGTTAATCTCGTCGAATCTACCTGACTTTTCGATTTCTAGCCGCTTGCAACTTAACTTCAGAAGTTCGTCGAAAATTTCGTAGCAGTGAGAGATGTACAGAGACCGATTCAATTGTAAAATGTAATTCCTCAAACGAACCAGGTACGACGTGAAATCTTTCATAAATTTCAGATACGTCTTTTCGTTAGGGTGCATGCTGAGATTCAAGTAAACTTTGAAGTCTTCATATATGTATGAAGTTTTTTTTTTTTTTTTTTTTTTTTTTTTTTTTTTTTTTTTTTTTTTTTCAAAATTAGATTAGATTAGATTAGATTAGATTAGATACTCTGATCTTTGGGGGCGAAAATGGAAAATTGTACCATATGCCTCAAAGTTATTGAAAATAGATCGTTCTGTCTGGATTGCTCGCACACATTTCACTACGATTGTATCGAAAGATACGTGCAAATCTTCGAACGCCGATGTCCATGCTGTCAAACTGAGCTGAGCGACTTGGACGGACTTTTTCTCACAGACCATATCGAACGTACTGGTGATGAATCTGAGTATTCTATTTCGGACACGACGTCCGATTCGGATTCTGAGGATATTCAAATTAGATATTATTCCGATAACGCGTCCTATCCCATCCAATTATACATAGAAGAAGCAGTAATGGATTTTCCATCGAACGATCCACCCATGTTAGCGAATTCGAACGATTCATCTCGGGAAGCCCCCCCACCGTCGCCGTTCGAAGTTCCGAATGGTATTGAAAACACGAATAACCCCAATGACGTTACCGAACGACTCTATTCATTCATGGCCGATGTAATTTCTAAGCTCAACGCAAGAAGAGATAAATTTTCATAATTCGAATGTCGGTATTTTTAAGAGAATTCGAATGTCGGTATTTTTTTAAGAGAATTCGAATGTAATTACATAACCATGTCTTTGAACCCTAAGAATAATTAAGGATTAAATAATATATAAATTTCACTTCGAATGTCGGTATTTTTTAAGAGAATTCGAATGTCGGTATTTTTTAAGAGAATTCGAATGTCGGTATTTTTTAAAAGAACATGAATTGATATGCATTGAGTTATACTTTCTCGCTTCCTATATTAAAATATTTTTTGATTGTTATATAACTGTAAGAATCGAAGACATTTAATATGTGAAATAATAAACTCGTTAAAAAAAATCAAAAGTGTCGTTATTATTAAACTCCAAACTCCGCAAACAAAAATATGTACCATCTAAAATTGTTCTTTCACATTCTCCGACACGCGACCTGCCGGAGATATTACGAACTTTGGATTTTTTTTTTTTTTTTTTTTTTTTTTTTTTTTTTTTTTTTTTTTTTTTCACTTTTGTCTGCGGAACCCTTTCACATCAGTTAGTAGTCATCATCATGTCTCGAACGGCATTAGATGCGTCCGCGTTAGATTCGTCTGTTTTCGAACTTGAAGAGTTTAATGTCGAGGTCTGTACCTGCAAAGATTTTGTTTCGATAAAACATCGTCGAAACTTATCAGAACATAAACTTGTGACAAAATGGCAAAAAGTGGGATTTTACGAATCCGTTTTCGAGAAACCCGACTGGTGGATTAACTCAAAGATCATAAAACTGTCTAAAGAATCCGGACTTTGGAGCGATACTCCCGTTGTGTTTTCGAGTTTCTACAGTTATGCCTGGTATCATCTCCTGTTGACGCCGGCCGAGTTTGCGAATTTTTCAAAGACGTTCCGAGAGGAAAAAGATTTCGCGGTGTTACCCCATTGGTGCATTTGCGAAAATCTCATCGATTTGACCACCTCTCGTCATCTGATCGTCGCCGTTCTTTTCAAGTTTAAAAGCAAATTTGAGGAACTTTGTGTTTTTCAGAACAAACGCATTTACGATCGTTTCAAGCTGGCTAAAATTCTACAACACGTCGGAGGAATTGAAACCGTCGATTCGCCTCACGAATCCTACTGGGTCAATAGACCATTATATCCTCACGCGCTCCTGGGAATGCTCACGCTGTTCGAAGGCGGACTAAAAAACGTTCCAAAAACAGCAATGAATTGCGTCGTACCGGTTCGCAGAGACTTCGAACCGATTGCTGTGAATCCCGAAGGTCCCCATCACACTTTCGTACTCTACATTTCGGATGATACCGTGTTGGTCTTCGAAAAGGTTAAATATATTGAAACTAATTCGCCCGTAGAACTGTGGTGGAAAATTCAACATTTTTTCGGAAATGTTCTCTTTTTTAGTTACGAAGAACTTTGTAACGGAAAAAAGACATCGACTAGAACATTAAAGGATATCTCTCAAGAAATGGAAAAACTTCGTAAGATGAACAAAGAGTTACTTCTCCGATTAGAGAAATCTATCGAACCGATGGATTGGCGAAATGAGTATTATTAAAGACTTTTATTTGAATACATACAGATGTTATTGTTAGTAATTGTGTTTATTTGAATACATACAGATGTTATTGTTAGTTTGTGTATATAAAAAAATAAATCTTTTTGAACTACATTTTTTCTGTTATATTTTTTATACATACAAGAAGGTTGCTTTTAGATAGTTAATAAAAGTGTTTTTTAGATAGTATTACATTTGAACATCAGAAAGATTGCTTTTAGATAGTTAACTAGGAATGAATGTTCAGAAAGGTTTTGTATTTATTGTGAACATTTTTTTGAAACATTTTATGCCCATCCCCGAACATCCATACAAGAAGGTTGTTTTTAGATAGTTAATAAAAGTGTTTTTTGATAGTATTTTTAAACATCCCCGAACATCCAAGAAGGGTGCTTTTAGATAGTTAACGAATGAATGTTCGAAAGATTTTTTTGTAATTTGGTATTGAACATTTTTATACATCCCCAGACATCAAGAAGATTAGCACCAAACAGAAAGATTTTTTTTTGTAATTTGGTATTATTTTTATACATCCCGAACATCCAAGAAGGGTGCTTTTAGATATTTAACGAAAGATTTTTTTGTAATTTGGTATTGGACATTTTCTAAAACATTTTATCATCCCAGACATCAAAAGGGGTGCTTTTAAGATAACGAAAGATTTTTTTTTGTAATTTAATATTGGACATTTTCTAAAACAATTTTATACATCCCCAAGAACATCAAAAGATTGCTTTTAGATATTTAACGAAACTAGATTTATTCAGTAAGTTTTATTTTTAAACATTTGTATCTGAACATTTTTATACATCCCCAGACATCAAGAGGTAGTTTTAATATTTAAACGAAGAATTTTTTGATAGAATTTAGTATTGGACATTTTTAAATTACTTATCCCCAAGACATCAGGAAGGGTGCTTTTAGATATTAACAGAAGATTTTTTTTTGTAATTTGGTATTGGACATTTTCTAAGAAACATTTTATACATCCCTGAACATCCAAGAAGTGACTTTTTAGATATTTAACTTTTTTTTGTAATTTGGTATTGGACATTTCTAAAACATTTTATACATCCCAGACATCCAAGAAGGGTCCCAGACATCAAGAAGGTGCTTTTAGATATTTAACGAAAGATTTTTTTGTAATTTGGTATTGGACATTTTTCTAAAAACATTTTTATACATCCCCGAACATCCAAGAAGGGTGTTTTTAGATATTTAACGAAAGATTTTTTTTGGACATTTTTCTAAAAACATTTTTATACATCCCCAAACATCCAAGAAGGGTGCTTTTAGATATTTAACGAATGTTCGAAAGATTTTTTTTGTAATTTGGTATTGGACATTTTTGTAATTTGGTATTGGACATTTTTCTATATTTTTATACATACAAGAAGGGTGTTTTTAGATTAAAAGTGCTTTTAGATAGTGGTATTGGACATTTTTCTATATTTTTATACTTACAAGAAGGGTGTTTTTAAATAGTTAATATGTAATTTGGTAAATTATGAACACTCTCGATTGATTGCCATATCTCCAATACCCAATTTGTTCAACAATCATAGAACATCCAAGAATTATCCTGTATGTTTTTTTGATCTGGGTATTACGATAAATGGTATTTTTTAAACAGATAATTTAAATTTCTTTATTAAATTTCCTACAATATCCGAGAACGGAGGTTTGGAATTAACCTGTCTTTTTTTTCGATTTGGGTATTACAACAAACGGTATTTTTTTGAATGGATAATTTAAATTTCTTTATTAATTCTTACTAATAATTTACAAAGATTACCACACACAAGTCTAACATTCATTAGTAAACCTTTCAGTTGTTATTCTAGTATATCAGAAGGTTTTTTCTTCGTAAAAGTGATGTTTTCTAAAAATTTCAGTTCCATGTATCTATCTGCTTTTCTCAAATCGATCTTACGGACTCCCATTCAAACACATTTCTTCTTTAACACGAATCGGTCCATCAGAGATATCAAGCGACACCACGAGCCAGGTAAGTTCTGCAGATTGGTCACTCATCGAGGGATGAAAATATTTCGAAACGTACTTGGCGAACAAGAAGCTGTCCTTGTCGTGATCTGGTCTTGTTCAGTATCACTTGACGGCCATTGCTTCTTCCTTCCAGTCAGGCTTTAACCATCGCTAATTTCCGGTTGAAATCGGCAGTGTAGTGACTAATCTTTCACCCAATATTCTGCATGTCGGCGAAAATGTGTAAAGTTTCGACGGCTCAGTTCGGTCCAGATAAATCCCAAACTGAATGATCTTTTTCGAATTCGACAGGCCAGTTGTTCAGAAGTATTATTGTGTAGCCGTCTTTTCGAAAGACTGAGGATTTGGATAAATCCAAACAGCTCATAGAATTATCAAGAAAGGATCCAGGATGAAGCTGTCAATTCAGCAACCATAACTGAAACGAATAGATAATGTTTTTCGGTCTGGTCATAAAAGAGGCCTATACAGTCTATTTGCATTAAAATATACTATAATCCAAAACAAAAATGAATTTGAGTTATATTATTATAATATATATAATGGGATATTGATTGGTTGATATTCGTATTTTTCTTCTATTTTATATCTCACTGAAAAAAAAAAAAAAAAAAAAAAAAAAAAAAAATCTACCGTTAGATTTTTTTATTATTTCAAAATAACTAATCAAAATGACAGTATTAAAATACTCATTTCCCACTAATTTTTATATTTAAAATCTTTTTGTTGGATTTTTAGTATTTCATTTCCCTTGATATTTCAAAATGACGTTATATATGATTTCTAAATGTATAAAACCATATATAAATTTCTGTATTATTTTATATTTTTACATTACATTCATTCTTAGCTCAGTAGAGCATTGAGAACTTCAGGTGATCTCTTGATTTCAAACAAGGCTAAACGTTCAATCTTTTTTGTACCAATCGTAAATCCGTCAATCTCGAAGGATATTTATTTATCGTTTTATAAGCTTTTCACGCAGACCTGCAACAGTCTGATAATTCTCAATCTCAGGCGAATTCGAAAAAGGCAAAAGAGATTTTTTTAACGATATATTTTCGTACTGGATAAACATACATATGACTCGTTCCATCCCTCCAACTTTATAATCTCTATACCATGCGTGCGATAATTTTGCATTTCTGAAGAAATTTACCATGTACCCTTCAACACTCTCCAAGTAATCGATCTTATTCCTCATCTCAACGACACGGGTTCATTAAACAATCGAATTTCCAACATATCTGGGCAAAAATAATATTTTGTATCTGGTTATGTTTCTCGTTTTTTCAAGAAACAAGAGACGATCTTTCTTATTTCAAAATATTACACATAGCCAGACAAAATTTTAAATGTTGTAAACTCATCTAGACATTTTACAGTATTTTTAAATTAAAAGTACCGGCTGCCATTCTAAAAAAAGCATAAAATGTTCTCCTCGCTTGACAGGGGTTACCATCCTAAAATTTCATAGAATTCGATGTATATGATCGAACAAACGACCTGTTACTTCTCCGTCATCAATCTGTTGCGTAAACATTGTCTAAGCATGATAAGTCTTTTATTTAGCGACGACACCATTCGATCTATCGATTAATCGATAATTTACCATACTACACGGGTCTATCAGAAAAAAATCGGAAGAACAAATTGTGACGATGTATGAACGGACATTGTGATTATTGAAGCGTTAGGCCAATCACTTTTTAGACAGGAGAGTGGAATTCACTGTCTACTACTATAGTTAATATACTAAATCAACAATTCAGTGATATCAACAGATATGATGCAGCGAACAAGATGAAGCCATTTCAATTTCAAAAATGATACTGCTCATGTATCTTTATCAGAGATTGCATTATTATATCCTATTTATTATTATTCTTATATTATAAAAAAAAAAAAAAAATTTTTTTTTTTTTTTCTTCTCTATATAACGTGCAAATGTGTAGGCTTGTTATCTACAAATTTGTAATTTTTTATTGTAGATAGTCAGAACAGCTTTCTTGGACGATATGAATTAATACGACCCATTCGCTATTTAAAGATGAGTTCTTTCGATCTTTTATCGATATATCGTTCTCTGAAAAAACGTTCGCATGAAAGAAAATTCGATCGGAAATGTGCTTGTTGTTATAAGATGTAGAAACCGGAAAGTGTAAGCCGAGTGGACATCCATTTCACAGTACCTGTAAAAATCATGGATTCGCAAAAGAAAACTTGAAATTTGCCCGTATTGTAACCAAGTAGGGCTTTTCAACATCCATGATTTACAAACGTAGTGTTTGAAGTAAATCGTTCCGACGAACTACTACTGCGTAAAGTATTGCGACAGATTTAAATATGCGAAAATACGAAAAATTGTATCCCGTTAACGAACACTGAGAAAAATAAGATGAACTTATAACTGAAATTATCAGGATCTTAAATGTATGAAAATTTTTTTTATTCCTCTATAATTTGTAATTCGATGATGTAATATTATTTATATTTTATCGATAAATAAATTTCATTTTCATTTTTATTATTTGTATTGAATCGATTTCAAAGCCAGTAATCTAATAATTTAAATTTTCGGTTCACAAGTTGGTGTAATTTTCGACTCGTTAGCCCTAGTGATTCTCGAGATATACGTTCCGAAAGCCTAATTCCGTATATATCGGCGTATAAACCGGAAGTGGGTCGAATTTCGCGAAGAGGTTGTGAGAGTGTCCATCGATTCGTCCTCGTCAGGTCGATAAAATAAATTTCATTTTAATCGATTTCGAAGCCAGTAGTAATCTAATATTTTAAATTTTCGGTTCGCGAGTTGGTGCAATTTTCGACTCGTTAGCCCTAGCGGTTCTCGAGATAGTTCGGAATGTAAACCGGAAGTGGGTCGATTTTCGCGACAGGGTCGTGTGAGGTGTCCATCATTCTAGATATCGAGTTCGGTCGATAAATAAATTTCATTTTTTTAGTCCTTTGTATTGAATCTGATTCAGGCCATAGTAATCTAATATTTTAAATTTTCGTTCGAGTTGGTGCAATTTTCGACTCGTTAGCAGCCCTAGGATTTCTCGAGATATTCGGAATGAAGTCCGGAGGATCGATTTTCGCGACAGAGGGGTCGTGTGATTCCATCGATTCGTCTCGTCGAGTTCGGTCGAGAATATGCTCTGCGAAACCGGGTCTCGATGGGGTTTGAGACCGGGTTTCGAAAATTTCGATGTTTTGTTCCCAACCTAGGGGTTACGTTGGATGGTGATCACGTTAAAACTCCAATATCCGAAATACTTTTTAAACTCCAAGGTTCAAATTAGTGGAAAAAAATGGAGTCTGAAGAATTGTCGCACGAAAACAGGTCTCAATGGGGTTCGAGACCGGGTTTCAAAAATTTCTAAAACGTTTTAATGTATATAAGGAAGCTGAAGATACATTACATATGCAATATGAAATTGTAACTTTTACAACAGTCAGAATAATTTTCTGGATAATGAATTTACTATAAGCCCGTTGATATACATTAATCCATTTGTCATTTGTTGTTTATATTTCGATTCTAAATCTTCGGGATGGAGTTTTGTCGATCTATTTATCATTTTGTTCCAGAAAAGTGTCCCGACAAAAGGAACCTTTACCGAAATGTGTCTCTTGTGCACGACGAAATGAAACAGAAAATATTTTCAGGCCGAGTGTGGACATCCATTTCATGACCTGTATAAAATCATGGATTCTGAAACGAGACTTTGAAATTGCCCTTACTGTAACCAGGAACTGAGGTTTCTCTCTATTTACTACAAACGTGTTTTGAAATTAAATCAATGGGCAGGATTTGTTCTATGTGAAAAAAAACTGTTAAAATTATTACAGCAGAAAGAATATCACGAGACCCAAAAACCGAGAGAAATTTATAAAAGAAGTTGACAAATAATGGATTTAAATGAAAAAATTTTCTTGTTCTCTCGATTATTTGATTTTAAAATTCAATCAAAATGTTACAGATTAATATTTATTTTCAATAAATTTTTCATTTTCATTTCTTTTCTATTTATATTATAGATATCGAAAATCAAAACAATCATCAATTGGACGACCTTAAGTACTAGAAAATTATTTCAAACGGTTCAAAATGTTCGACGAACTGCGCGCTATTATTTTGAATCTGACAAAATCGAAAATTTCGATCTTTAAATGATTCCGCTCTCAAAGGTTTCACGAGCTGATATCACCGGTCAAGTTTGACCTGATAGGCCCGGTTTCGCGAGATCTACGGGCTCCGGAAGCCAATTCCGTATATCGGCGCGTAAAACCCGGAAGTAGTTCGATTTTCGCCACAGGGGGTCATTGTGCATCCATCCATTCGTCTCGTGGAGTAGAGTCAATTGCGCAGACAGGTCGAAATGGGTTCGAGGGTAGTTTCGAAATTCGATCTTTAAATTCGAAAAAATGATTCCGTTCGAGTTTCGACGAGGCTATATCTCGGTGCAAGTTTGGACTGATAGGCCCAGCGGTTCGCGAGATACGGGCTCCGGAGCCAATTCCGTATATACGGCGCTAAACCGAGTGGTTCGATTTTCGCACGGGGTCGTGGAATTGTCCATCCATTCGTCTCGTGGTAGTCGAGTCAGATTTCGCGAGTAAGGTCCTGATGAGTTGAACCGGTTTCGATTACCGAAACTCGATATTCGAAAAGGAGTACGGTTTGAAAGTTCTCGACGATGCTGATATCTCCGGTACAGTTTGACTCGATAGCCCAGGTTCACTGAGATGCTCCGGAAGCCGAATTCCTGTATATCGGCGCATCAAACCGGAGTGGGTCGATTTTCCAGGGTCGCAGGTCTTGAGTGTCATCCATTTCGTCTCGTGGAGAGTCGAGTCGAATTGTCGCGTAGCAACCGGGTCCGATAGGTTCGAGACCGGGTTTCGAAAATTTCGATCTTTTCAGCTGATCTTTTCGAAATCGAAAAAATGTCCGTTCGAAAGGTTTGACGAGCTGATATCTCCGGTGCAGTTTGGACTCGATAGGCCAGCGGTTCGCGAGAACGGGCTCCGAGGCCAATTCCGTATACGGCTGGAAACCGGAAGTGGTTCGATTTCGCTACAGGGTCGTGTAGAGTTATCCATTCGTCTCGGGAGTAGAGTCGAGTCAATGTCGCAGTAGCCGGGTTCCGATAGGTTCGAGACCGGGAAATTTCGATTTTCAGATTCGAAAAGATTCCGTTCAGTTTCGACGATGATATCTCCGGTGCAAGTTTGGACTCGATAGGCCCAGCGGTTCGCGAGATACGGGCTCCGGAAGCCGAATTCCGATATACGGCATAAACCGAAGTGGTTCGATTTTCCATACAGGGGTCGTGTAGGTGTCCATCCATTCGTCTCGTGGAGAAGTCGAGTCAGATTTCGCAGTAGCGTCCCGATAGGTTTCGCAGACTCAGGTTTCCGAAAATTTCTGGTCGATTTGAGGGAGGTAGTTTGAAAGTTCTCGACAGGCTGATATCTCGGTGCAAGTTTGGACTCGATAGCGAGCGGTTCGCGAGATACGGGCTGGAAGCCGATTCCATATATCGGCGCGTAAACCGGAGTGGGTCGATTTTCGCACAAGGGGTCATTGGTGTCCATCCATTCTCGTGGTAGAGTCGAGTCAATTGTCGCGAGTAGCCGGGTCAGGGTTCGAGACCGGGTTTCGAAAATTTGATCTTCGAAATTTCGATCTTTTCGAATTCGAAAAAGATTCCGTTCGAAGGTTTCTGACGAGCTGATATCTCCGGTGCAGTGACTCGATAGGCCAGCGGTTCGCGAGATGCGGCTCCGGAAGCAATCCGTATATATCGGCGTAAACCGGAAGTGTTCGATTTTCGCCAGGGGTCGTGTGAGGTGTCCATCCATTCGTCTTGGGAGAGTCGAGTCAATTGTCAGTAGCCGGGTTTCCGATAGGGTTCGAGACCGGGTTTCGAAAATTTCGATCTTTTCGAAATCGAAAAAAATGATTCCGTTCGAAAGGTTTCGACGAGCTGATATCTCCGGTGCAAGTTTGGACTCGATAGGCGTTCGCGAGATACGGGCTCCGGAAGCCGAATTCCGTATATATCGGCGCGTAAACCGGAAGTGGTTCGATTTTCGCCACAGGGGGGTCGTGTGAGGTGTCCATCCATTCGTCTCGTGGAGTAGAGTCGAGTCGAATTGTCGCGAGTAGCCGGGTCCCGATAGGGTTCGAGACCGGGTTTCGAAAATTTTAAAACGGTCGATATTCGAAAAGGGAGGTACGGTTTGAAAGTTCTCGACGATATATCTCGTACAAGGTTTGACTCGATAGGCCAGAGTTCATGAATGCGGCCTCGGAGCCGAATTCCGTATATACGAGCGCGTCCGGAATGTTCGATTTTGCCACGGGGTCGTGGAGGTGTCCATCCATTCGTCTCTGAGTAGAGTCAGTCGAATTGTACAGCCGGTCCCGATAGGTTCGAGGACCGTTTGAAAATTTTAAAACGGTCGATATTCGAAAAGGAGGTACGGTTTGAAAGTTCTCGACAGCTCACGCTTGTCGATCCAAGTTTCGAGTCAATGGCCTAACGGTTCCCGAGATGGGTTCAAAAGCCGAATTCCGTATATTTGGAGTGTGAACGGAAGTGGTTAACTTTCAGAAAGGGTCATTGTGAGATGCCATCTTTTCGTTTCGTCAGAATATAATCAGAAGAAATGTCGACCGTCTCGATAGGGTTTCAGTTCATTGACACTTGATT
Source organism: Araneus ventricosus (assembly GCA_013235015.1). Lineage (NCBI taxonomy): Eukaryota > Metazoa > Arthropoda > Arachnida > Araneae > Araneidae > Araneus > Araneus ventricosus. The sequence goes on from BGPR01010696.1 coordinate 28,103, forward strand.
GACCCATATCAATAGCAATCAATGATTGGGAGATATATGAAAAAATCGATAAAAAACATTTTTTAATGATCAATACTTGAAGAAACAATATCTATATCGATATATTTTTGTAATGGCCAAAGAATGAAATCTGATAAAATCAATGCTTCCTATCTGTAGTTAATTCGTCTTTTGGTTAATGAAACGATACGATGTAGTTTTTTTGAGAACGGGAAAATAACAGATTAATATAAAAATTAATTTGGTTCAAAACCACAATGGTACTGGCGCTTATAATTTTTTTTGGGCGACTGTACAATTCACGGTCACACTACCGCAAAATAATGAAATTCTGTCATTTTACGGTAGTGACGTTTAGCATGCAAACAATAAATAGAAAAAGAAAAATACAAATCTTTTATTGAACTTTCAATCTTAAATACAATGAAGCTTATTTCCGTAAAACAGTTTCAAAAACACCTCATATTGATAAGTTTGTATTTTTTCTGCCCAATATACTGATATCTCTTTAATATTTTTCATGTTCGAAGAAGATTTTGGAAAAAAACATCCAATATCTGTCACAGAAGGTAAAAATTTCTCAAAAAACTCTTTTTGATAACTACCGTATGTAGTAAATTGAGGGTTTATTCCTGTTTCTTCATCAACCGTATTGAAAAGACTGAAAAATGAACGAAGTTGTTTGAGATGAATCGTTTTAATTCCTTCTTTTCCACAAAACTTTTGTTGTTTATGAAGGCACAACATTCGAAAACTTTTTGTCATAAATCGTATATACATATTCAAATCTATTTTCACAATATGAATATTTTTTAAGTTTTTCACTGGAACAACGCATATCAAAATAGGATAGATGCAAAGTTGGTAATGAACAAAAATAGCATATACAAAATAGTCTGTATTGATTATTTTAATACGGATCATACTCAATATTCAAAAGTAAAGACAAAGAAATTTAAAAAATGAACTTCACGTATTATTATATACATAGTTAAAAAAAAAAAAAAAAAAAAAAAAAAAAAAAAAAAAAAAAAAAAAAAACCTCATTATTTAAATTAATTGAGAAAACTGCATTATTATTTTTAAAATATCACATCCAAAAACTCATTATTTAAATTATCATATCTAAAAAACACATTCTTTAAATATTCAAATTTATTTACATTAACGTTCCATTTTTGCTTTTCCAATTTCATATTGATATCGCAATACATCATATATATAATTTAATTGAGATAGTTGACGTTCTAGATTGAATATAGGTGTATAATAACCAAAACTACATAATTCTATATAAGAGCTATTTAAAAATTTACACTGAACGCGAACTCCTTCATCTGTAGTTTCTATAAAACGGATAAGAGATCTTCGAATTATTTCATTTTCATAAATTTTTATCGAATAAACCAATATATTGATTTCTTCGAAATAATTCTCATGAACACACATATCAATAGGCGAAGTATATAATCGACTTAAAAATTTAGCATAATCTTCAAAAAAAATTTTGTAGTCATGTTTATCGTCATTGAAGAAATAGGGTAATCCACTAATAAATCCTTCTAATTCGTAAAAGATATTTTCAATTCGATAAAAATCCGAATCCGAAGATATTATTAATTGGTTTGTTTCTCTCAATTCTATTAGGTAAAATATATAATCCATATATTTCTTCATGTTTTCGTCATCAAATTTTTTCTTTTCAAAAAAGAAATAACAATTTATCAGTAAAATTACATATTGGGTGAAAGTTTTTTCAATTAATATTTTTTTCGATTCACTTTCAGAATTCCATATCCAATATTCTGTCGAATGGCGCTCATTATTATTTCTGAAGCGAAAACAATCGATAAAAAATTTAATATCTACAAAAATATCTTGACATTCTAAACAGACAGAGTCCGACGTCACTATTAAACCGTTTTTGCAAAAAATACAAAATCCAGATGCGGATAGAACGATTAGGTCTCTAGCCGTCAGTTTTGAACGACAGTAAGGACAATTTTGAAAATATGAATTGGACCATTTCTCAATACATCGACGATGAAACCTGTGTTTACAACTTGTTTCGAAATACTCTTCTAGGAGGGTATCTAAACAAATTGGACATTCGTAACGATAAATTGTATCTGTCACAAAATTATCGTTTATATCTGTCATAATGATGATTTAACTTTAACTATTTTTATAAAAGCGTTAATTGGGACATATTTTGAATAACATGGTATATACTTCATTTATATATTACCTAAAAAAAAAAAAAAAAAAAAAAAAAAAAAAAAAAAAAAAAAAAAAAAAAAAAAATATATATATATATATATATAAAATTAGGATATATTTTGAACATGGTATAATACTATATCGTAACAATTTTTAAATTCCAAAATTAGTAACACTTCTTAAATTTTTAAATTCTTAAATTCCAAAATTCGTAATATCCAAATTTCATAAATTCCAAAGTTCATAATATTATGTTCTACTACTATACTATAAAATACTTTTAATATTCAGTATGTATAAGGGTTTATAAAAAATAACAACAAAATAACAAACAAATAAATTTTATTATTTTCACTTGATAAATCTTAATACAATCCTTCATTAGAGTTCATTCACAGTTGTCACAATAATAATCATATTTTTAAATATTCATCAAACTTTTCATTCAGATAACGTAAACGATTATTTAAATCCAAAGTTGTGACTAAATTTTTTATATTTTTTAATTCTTCATATAAATTATTGAGACTACTACATTTAACTCGGATACAAGGACCCGTCGATTCAATAAAATTTATCATAGCGTTTCGAATCATTTCATTTTCATATATTTTCATTGAATTAACTAAACGGTCTATCTCTTTCAAATAATCTACATGAACACACATATCGGAAGGTGAAACGTATATTCTTCCCAAGAATTTTGCATAATCTCCAATAACTTTTGTGTATTCGTGTTCGGTGTAGTTTTCAAAATTACAAGGCAAATTCGATATTATTTCCTCCATTTGCTCAGAAATAATTTCTATTACTTGAGACTTGTAAGACGTTTTAACGAAATGATCCATACCCCTCAGATCCAGCAAATGAAATAAAAGTTCTAAATATACATCTACATGTTCGTTGTCGAATTGTTTCGTTTCAAAAAACTTCATACAATTGATCAGTAACGTTACGTAACGGTTCAGAAGAATTTTAACGATTTCTTCTTTAGGACCATCCAAAAAATCTATAAACCAATCGTTCAACGAATAATGTTCTTTATCATATTGGCTTTGGAGAATATCTATTACTCTTTTAAGATCTAATAATCGATTCGAACAGTTTTCGCAAACATCGTCTCTCGTTACGGAGTAACCTTTACTGCATAAAGTACAGGATCCGAATAATATAATTTTATCCTTAATTGATAATCTTTTACGACAACAAGGACAATTTCGAAAAAATAACTTTGACCATCTCGAAATACACTCCCGATGAAACGTGTGATTACAATCTGTTCGAAATAACTCTAATTCTGCGATATCTAAGCATATGGGACATTCGAAAGCATCTGTCATTTCTGACATGATGTCCAAAAGGTGAAATTGTAATGTTTATCATCATCAGTTTATATGTTTATATGAAAAAAAAAAAAAATGATTTATTATTTTTCCCGAAACGTGATAAAAATCCTATGTTAAAATCCAATATTGATGAATTGATTATTACCGATATATAATAAGATATAAAGTTAAAAAGGATATACTGTTTTAATAATACAAAGGATATACTGTTTTAATAATACAATGTTTCAATTTATTTCATATATTATATAAAAAAGAAACAGACCAGTTTGTTTATTAAACATTTTTTGGGTTTATTTACAACTCCGAAATATATCGTTTTCGTATATTTAAATCAAGTACTTTGTATCTATTCATATTTTAAAAAACTTAGTGCTCAATAGGGTGAATTTTAAATTTAACTAATTTCTGATAACCACCTTCCATGACTTTCCACATGTGACAGTCAATTCGATTACAAAACGGACAAGGTGGAAAACTATCGGGTAACGGTGGTAATTTAATGAGTCTTTCAAAATGAATTATTCCAAATTCTTCAACCACAAATAGTCTATCTATCATTAAAGTTCGTAAATCTTCATATAATTTCTGTCCGTCTAGTCTAGATATATGAACTACACCATTTGTTATTGTGTAACCTCTCTCATTCCAACAAATAACTCCAATAATCCGTGTATTTTTATTAATAATACAAGTTTCATCTTCAATTTCACCGTCTTCTATATCTGGATACGAGTATAATTGAATCAAATCCATTATTTTTTTATTTTAATTTTTTATTTATTTTAATTCACTTATCAAGTTAATAACTTATATTCGACGAAACGATGTTTACTGAATGTTATATATCTAATAATGGTAAAAAAAAAAAAAAAAAAAAAAAAAAAAAAAAAAAAAAAAAAAAAAAATTACACTTCATAAAAGATTATTCTTTAGAAGAGCAATACCGACAATCATTTTCTTATTAACGACATATCTTGCATATACATCGGCAATATTTGCCGCACAACTAGTATACCCATGATCTCCTATGTGAGATAACTCGTGGTGGTCGTACATGCATTCAACCGGGAATTCTGCTTCGGCTTCTTCGAAACCCTCTTTATCCAATTCCACATTGATAACTGTTGTATACTCTTTTAAATAAGGCTGAAATGAAAAAAACCATTTTTCAGAGTAATATCTATCCTTCAATTGATAATTTAAGGTATCCGACTGTGTTCGGAGACATTTTTTTTAATATTATTTTTCAACTGCATATGCTTTAAAACTATGAAAATATTGTAAAATTAGGCTTTCAAAATAATATTTTTTTTTTAAAAAAAAATCTGAGAAATTTGAAGAAAAATGATTAAAATATTTGCCTTACGCTAACAGCCATAGACAAAATCCTATTCTGAATATACATAAATCCTTGTAGGAGTACATTTTTATGACAGTTATCCGTTTTATGCTCTAAAATCTTTCTTGCTCTTCAAAATAGTTTTGAGATATAGCTGAACGTAGTTACTAAACTGGTAATTTTTCATAAAAAATGCTTTTCGTTTATGTTTAAACACTTAAAATTAACACTTGTTTTTAAAATTGACCCTAGTTTTTAGAGGAAAACATCAAGCATATTACAGAAAAGAATCTCAGAAAATTTCATATCAATACTTGAATCACTTTTTGAGAAATCATTGTTACAGTCGACAGTTTTCCTTAAAAAAATCATTTCTCAGAAAACGCATTTAAAGTTTTCATGGGACTTAAAATAATGTTTGCAATTCGGTTATAAAACATCTGTAACTCCATTTGTAATTCACGTAGAGTAAAAAGTGAGACAGTTTTAGAAAGCTTATTAAACAGGTTACAAAATTAAGTCGTAAAAATGTTTCTGATAATTTCATCAAAAACGACGATTTTAAACCAGTCAGATACCTTAAATTAAGGTATTCGCATACGTTAAAAAACCCATTTTTGACCTAAAATCAATTCAACTTAAAATATCTATCTCAAATTTGGCATACATATTATTTATTATGTTGTCTAGGTAATGAATCAAAATAATTCTCCATTAAAAAGTTATGTATACTAAAGGATTTATCATTCTTATCATTTCTTTTTGAACGAGGGTGTTAAAAAAAATTTCAAATTTAGTGTAAAAAAATCTAAGTTTTGTTAAATTTTTAAAAAATATATTTAATTCATTTCACTTTTTACTATGATTTATTAAGTTTTAACAGAAATGTCATATAAAAATACAAAAATATTGCTTCAAAGATCATTATTTAAAAAAGGTATCCGAACGTAGTCGGATACCTCAATACTAAATTTTAACAAACTTTTTGAATTCGAAATCTTCAAATACTAACATAAAAAACGTACAAATTTTAAAAAATAATTTAGAATAATAAATTTTTAAAAACCACATACCTTTAAATAATTATAATCTCGACGCGACGTCACCACAACCATCGGTTTTTTTATTTGATATACCTCTTGTAAATTTCTGACTTGTCTAATGATGTGTGCAGTCCATTCCATGGGCAAAAAACCTCTTCCCTTATAAACATCTCGAGGAATCCCATGCACGTTCAAAATTCTACAGTCATTAATTTCTTTGTCCAATGGGGTCTCAATAAAACACTCAGTATTTGCATAAAAAATTTCAGTCTGCCAATTTAACAAATCCACTAAGACGAGTTCAATCGGCCGCATTATATTACAGAATTGGTTATAATGCATTCGTACTAGAAGGACTGGCTCATGAAGATCAGACATGATGCAAGATCAAATGCGAGGACCAGAATGATTCGAAACAGACAACTGGTGGAGTTTATATAGCAACTGCTACGTGTCCCCCTAGGTTGAGAAACGTAGAAATATTTTTTTCATCAGCATCTGAATGACACATATCAAATTTAATATAATCACCATCCAAGCCCCCCTAGGTTCTGAAAGGTAGAACTATTTTTTTCATCAGCATCTGAATGACACGTATAAAATTTAATATAATTACCATCCAACATAACCCCCCTTGAAAGGTATAACTATTTTTTTCATCAGCATCTGAATGACACGTATAAAATTTAATATAATCACCATCCAACATAGCCCCCAATTGACGTTGTTATTCTCTAAAAACCAATGTTTTTTTATTTGAACTATATCGATTTATCTTTTTATCGATAGACCCAAAGAATTGAAATCTGAGAAAATCAATGTTCCCCCCTATCGTAGTTAATTCGTCTTTTTGGTTAATGAACCGATACGATATGAGATTATTGAAGTTAAAATCATTTATATTTTTTTAACACTCCAAGGTTGGTTGAATGAATGTTTTTTTCAAAAACTTTTTTAGTGATCAATGTTTGGAAGAAACAATATTTATATCGATTTATCTTTTTATCGATTGAAGGGAGACACGATAATTGGCGTGATCTGAAGTTTTATAAAATCATTAACAGAAACAAGAAACAAAAATTTGCGTGTCCGAAGACCGTTTATCTCTAAGATGACAGGCACGCATTAAGGGTAGAATCGATTATATTCTTCTCCCGTTATCAGAAAACGCATACCGTATTATTCCAGTCATGAAAAAAAGTTAATTTTAAGTTCGCGTGTGATGAGTTAATTATGGGTTCGCGTGTAAACCCAGCTTTACGATGGAGAGAAATTTGGTATGTGGTCCATTTATCAAATATTTGACAATGTATATTTTAAAAGCAGCGAAAAGTTTTGCGAACTTTTCGAGTTTATGAAACGAAAATGCCTTCAGAAAGATAGAATTATGTATCTTTTTAATTGACAGATGTAACGATTTAAAATCTGAGAGAATTAATGTGTTTTCCTCTATCGTAATAATTCGTCTTTTCAGTTATTGAAACTATATGATATAAGCTTTTTAAGAACGGGAAAGAATAATTTATCCAATTACAATTCAATCGATCTAGAAATTTTTTAAAATCACTTATATTTTTAACACTCCGAGATTGGCGGAGTATTCAAAAAAATTCAGCGGTTTCGGAAAATTGACGTTGTTATTCTCTGAAAGCCAATATTTTTTTATTTGAATTATTAATCTGTATTTAAATTTTTTTGATTATCGAAGTTAAAGTTAAAATCACTTATATTTTTAACACTCCGAGATTGGTCGAATGAATGTTTTTTTCAAAAACTTTTTTAGTGATCAATATTTGGAAGAAACAATATCTATATCGATTTATCTTTTTATCGATAGACCCAAAGAATTGAAATCTGAGAAAATCAATGTTTCCCCTATCGTAGTTAATTCGTCTTTTTGGTTAATGAAACGATACGATATGAGTTTTTTTGAGAACGGGAAAATAACAGATTAATATAAAAAATTAATTTGGGTTCAAAACCACAATGGTACTGGCGCTATGTTGAAAACCTTTCAAGAGAGTTGTTACAAATTTAGGTGACTGATAAATGATGTGTTATGAAATCGAATATCAGATTATCAGATTATTAATCTATATCCCACTTCATAAATATATTTGGTTTTAATAAATATAGTCCAGAAAGGGTTTTCTAGACTGTTTTAACACTCATTGGAAAATAAAAATACGATAGATGTAATATATTTACACCTAATATATATATATATAGTGAGAAGGAATTTTCGATACCTAAAATATAATTTTAATCAATTTCTGATCCGATTCGATCCAGAACGACCTATTTGATTCTTCTTGTTTTCTTAAGTGTTTCGTTTTGTTTTAGACTTTGAGAATTATTTGTTTTCAGAAGTCCATAAATTTTCGCTTTCCAGCATCATTTTCTGGAAGACGACGGCTGTTCATGATACTGTTGTCTTTTCCACTCGATTATTCTCTCTATATTATTACCTACTCTTTGGAGATAATCGTTTTTCATATCCATTATGCAAATTTTCAATATTTTCCATTAAGCAGCCAGATATACGTTATGAGGATTCTTTTTCAAACGGTAGAATTGTAATTTTTTCATAATGAATTTAACGAACCTACGAACGTGAATCCCCTTACAATCATCCGAAGAATACTTTAAATAATCGACGTAACGTTTTATATCTGTCCCTAAAAATCCATCCATACCCAAAATCTCATAAATTTTAAAAACACGAGGAACAACCTGTTTCATTTCACGACGATTTAATATATTGATAAATCTAATCATTTCTGTAGGTTTAATGTAATCAGAGAAATGAATTTTTCTAATTCTTCATTAGATTCGTTCATCGTTTGAGAATACCAGCAAGACTGCATCAAATGAACGATTTCCGAATCGAGATGAATCATATTTTTTATTTCTGGAATGAGAAGCCATGGTAGACCCATTAAATCGGTAATTCGTTTTAAAACCCGTAAATAAACCGTCGCTCTAGTCGTGTAATTGTTAGCTTTGCGGAGTTCATTTGAAACAGCTGAATCTATAACAAGTTTTAATTGTTCGTCGGACATGATTTTCGGTTACTTTATTATAATACTTCACACATTAAAAAATATTATTATTAATACGTTTTATATTACAGTAAAAAAAAAAAAAAAAAAAAAAAAAAAAAGTTTGAAGAAGACTACCGCGAACTTTGGGGTTTTGAAGAGCTACCCAGGAGTTGAGTTTGAAGACTACCGCGAACTTTGGGTTTGAAGACTACCGCCGAACTTTGAGTTTGAGAAGACTACCGCGAACTTTGAAGTTTGAGAGAACTACCGCGAACTTTGAAGTTTGAAGACTACCGCGAACTTTGAAGTTTGAAGACTACCGCGAACTTTGAAGTTTGAAGATTAGCGCAAATGTTATGGAAAGATTATATGTCACGCCTAGCTAATAATTTATTGGACCTATCAAACCAAATAATCCTTTCCTATTGTTTTGAATAAAAAAATCATGGGGATAAACCTGTTTGGTAACAAAACTGTTTTTACCCTGTACCCTTCAATCAATTAACTTCCAAAACAAAATATCATCCATAACATATCATTTCTCTACAAATGCACCAAATATATTTTCCACATCTCTAACGCCAAAATTTCCAAACATGGAAAAATAAGATAAACATTAAGATAAACATATAAGATAAACATAAGATAAAAAATTTCAAGGTTGGAAAATATGATATATATAAAGTGACGAGAAATCGCAAAAAATAGCATTATTATTGGTGAAATGAAAAATTAAATACTAATTCTATTTATATTGCGAGAATTAAAATATAAAAAATGATAAACTTTTATTTATTTTAAATAAACAAAATTCAGTGACAACAATTTTATTTAAATAATTCACATTATATTTCAAATTTTTTGACAAAATTTTCAACATGGGTAATAATTGAGTTCAGTTCATTTACATTGTCTACAAGAATCAATTTCAATCCATTTTTTTTATAAATTAAATTTCTTCCTATCTTTTCCGTGACTTGAATGATGTCTGCTTTCATATTTTTTTTCATTAATACAGTATTCGGTATTTTAAAAACTCGCACCATCGTGTTACCATATTTGCGAATCATTTGAAAAAAATCGTCATGTCGAGTTTCGTCTATCGGTTCAAATAATTTATGACATTGGTACACTGCATCATAAAAACATGAATACATGTGTTTCATTAAATTAAAGTTTTCCGATCTTTCAACTTCAACTTTAAGATTCCACACATAATCAAAACTTTTTTGTAGAAAAAGAGTCTCCGTGTAATTCATATCGTTGCTTCGAAACGTTTGAAACATGACGAGATACAGGAAATATAAATTTAAAAAATTGATGTAATTCTGATGGTCTCTATTTAATTCTGGTTTCACTTCATCTGTATCTAGAAAATAGAGAAGATTTTTAATCGGTTTAAACAGAGGATCATTACATGAGATCAAACTAAAAGTTCGTTCGTTTAATTTTCCATCGTTGTGCTCTTTCACAAAATGTTCGATGTGATATAGCGTCAATTTCAGTTCCTTTATATGTTCTATCGTGAGCAATTTAATTTTATTAACATTTGTTCCTTTTATTTCTTCATCCAGAATCTTATTTGTAATATTCAATATGACATTCATCAATTTTTTTTTCAATTCTGATTTAAACATAGTACCTTCAGGTATATTGGAAAGTTTAAACATAGATTTTCCATATTCTTGGAATATTTCATAATATTCATCATATAGACTTGCGTCGATGGGTTCAAACATGTAATAATTCCATCTAAGAATATCGATAAAGGCAACGTACAACGATTCGACTTGTGAAAAATTTGCAGATCTATCAATTTCACATCTCTGAAACCATATATTAGCTAAAAGTCTTTCGACTGCATCAACTTCGGTAAAACCTAAATGATTTTTTCGATATTTTCCAAACATAACGAGATAAAAGAAATACAACTTGGAAAAATGCAAATAAGCAAGCTGGTCTTTAGTGTATTCTGAATCCATATTGAAAAATATTAAGTTCCGTGTAAATTTTAAAATATATATTCTACTATTGAAAAAAAAAAAGATAAATATCATAAAGAAAATAAAAAAAAAAATAAAAAAAGAAAAAAAA
>BGPR01010696.1:39291-51461 GCA_013235015.1 Araneus ventricosus
GTAAAGTATGGATTCCGAAAAAATTGTTCTTCAGACTGTTGAGGGTTTGAAACTATTTTTAAAACAAACTTTTAACGAATCTGTTGCACAAAGGTTCGAATTGTCAATACAAAATTGGTTTTCGATATGGGAACGAATAAAATATTTTTTAATTCACTACCCAATGTTAGACATGCCATCGACCGTTTTGGGTTTTGCCGAAACACTCCCGGATTACGAATCTTTCAAATGGGAATTAAAACAGTCTCTCTCTTTGCACGAAAGATTTTGGAATCAAGTATTTCATAATTTGTGTCAAGCAAAAACGCTTCTACAGTCATGATCGAAGTCTCTCAGCTAGAACCGTTCGGAATTTTAACTTTAGCGTCAGGTTTACTATATTCCATAACAGTATTAACCATTCAATCGGAAGGTAATTTTAAATTTCACTTTCTCGTTTTAACAGTGGTTATATTCATTGCATTATTTTCAATATCTTTTTTCAAATATTTAAAATATCGTCACGCATGTCCCCATTTAGAAGATATTTTGGAATTTATGAATCCAAAAATTCAATGAATATACTTTGATCAAATCCTCGAGCGTGTACAACGTCACCTATTCGAAATCCAAATAAATCGTGAAACCCAAGAGGAGTTTTTATACAATTTTGTTGCTGGCAACGATTAAATTTAATGTCTTTCATGGCACATAAAAACATTCTTAAGGCTGTATTAATCTTGTGAGAAATAATTCTACCATTTTGAAATTTTACATTCAATATTAAAGGTTCGCTAGTCCAGATCCTTTCGATGGGTTCCACGGAACAATTTTCGATGATAGCTTTCATAATCAAGTTAAAGACTATGACGAGTAGACAAAATTTAACTATTCTTTACACTTTAAGTGATGAAGAAAAAGTTAAATTATTATTACAAAAATCAAATTTATTTAAAAAAATATTTAACGAACTTATCGATTTCACCGATTTACCACCGAATGAATCAGACGAAATAACAAATATTTATAACGAAATATTTCCTAATGAACTATCTTTATCTGAATTTATAGAAAAATGGAAATGTCGTGAACAATCTTCGTCAGATAATAACATCGACGATATAACGGTAGAAGATACGGGAAATATAAGAATGTGTAATAATTCGTATTATGATTCTAAAAAAAACAGATATTTTAATTCGACGACAGTTGTTGCAAACCCAATAACGAAAAAAAATAAAGAATTTGACGTTTACGAATTTATCACAAAAAAAGAAAACGAAGGTGATATTTTTCAAATAGAAATAGAATCTTCGATCGATGACGGACTATTGGATGTTTCCTACGAACAGAGGAGAATTGATAACAATTTGGCAGATCAGGCATTGAGAAAAATCGTTCGAATTGTTGCAGATTTAAATAAATTTTGTAACACTCGTATTTTAGATTACGTAGCAGAAAAGAGAATTAACTAATAAACTAATAATTACGGTTCCTGAAAAAGTAAATGTAGAAAACCTTTTAGGAGAGTCGTTACGAATTTAGGTGACTGATAAATAATGTAGAATTTAGGTTAAAAAAAAAATTTTTTTTTTTTTTAATGATTATTAAAAATGAGAAACAAAAACAGAAAACTAATAATTGCAAAAATGTAATACATGTAATTTGATGATGTTTGGGATTGGGATGGTTCATATCTACTTAATAGAAATGAATCTATCTTTTTAGTTTTGTAATTTGGATATAAGCTCCGCTGCGACGATGATTTACGAGAGGATTTTATATTAGTTAAAAAATCGCAAAAATCCGTAGCATATCGAAATAATTGAGCCACTATATTGTTCAATTCTACATTTGAATTATTTGATAATATATAAGCTTTTCCTTTAACATTAGGTACTATATAGAAATCGTCTACAGTAATAGGGTATCCATTTATGAATATATTATTTTCAGAAAGATTTTTATTCGGGTCCATTACATATTCATTACCAAATTCGTCTTTTGGATAGTAATAGTTTTTATTCTCGTCTTTCGCATACCTATTTAATAAACAAACTTCCATATATACACCGTCTTTCAATTTTTTCTTGGGATAAATTTCGGCCCCGTTTTGCATTTTAGCGTATTCGTATTTTTTATCTAAAGTCTTCAAGTATTCGTAACTATCTAAAACTGCACCGTTTAAATAAAATTCATTATCATCGCCATCTTTAGGATAGATAATTTTACCACTTCTAGTAACTGCATAAATAGAATCTCCCTTATTGTTCGTGGCGTACATTCCGTTTTCTGGATAATACTCGTCATCGTTTTGATCTTTGGCATAATATTGATTACTCATATATTCTGCAAATATTGGTTTTTTTGTAACGGGATCTATCAAGTAAAATTGTCTTCCGTTTTGATTTCTTGGATAAATGGGTCTTTTCCATTCGTTTACGGGATATTTGAATTTTCCGGTACTAGTTCTAGCGTACATATCATTTCTCGGCATAAATTCTCTTCCATTGGCCATTTTAGGATAATATTCGTTTTTACCTGCGTCTTTAGCGTAATAATAATTTAAATTCTCGTCCGTCAAAACCATTTCATTATCGTTTTTGTCTTTTGGATAAAACTGTTTACCACCATTTTTTTCGGCGTATATTTTTTTCCCATTTTTTAACATGATAGGGATACCAATCCCATCCACATACGGATAAATCTCGTTTTTCTTATATTTAGCGTAAAATTGTGTTCCATTAGCTTTTCTAGCAAATATTTTATTCACGTCTTTGACGGCGGCATAATTTTCATCTCCATCCTTATTTTTTTTATAAATCTGATTCCCGTGTTTATCTGTTACATAATATTCACAAGAAGTCATTCTTGTTTCTTCATAAATTAAATCCAATTCAATGTTTTATTTTAACACATCAAAATTCGCGAAAAATAAAAATATACAAATACAAAAATAATGAAAATAATCTTTATACACGAAAGCTATCGACATTATAAATAAAACTATTAAAGCATGCAAACACACGGTCCATAAGTGTGTCCACGTTCCAAATATGGATTTTTCTCTATGAAATAATGTAATCGATGGTTTATTCGGTAACTGGTTCAAAACCGATATATATTCGTGAATTTTTTCGGCCATGTACCGATACGTGTCGCTCTGATCCGTTTCGTTCGAAATTATTAGTAAATAGTATACGGGAGTCACTTCGATGTCTTGAATTTGTTCATTTTTGTAAAATTTCAAATCCAATTGACGATCGATTTCGTCTACTGTTGATTTATTCAACATGCGATTGTATTCGAACATATCGAATAAATCGATTAGTAAAGTGCTTATTCCGTATAAACTCATTGTCGCCGATAATCCCGACAATCCTTTACCGACGCTTTTTGCCATAAAAATGGCCGAATTGACAGACGAATCTAAAACGGCCTGAACCATGGCATGTTTCACGTGTATTTGCGAAACCTTCGAAATGAGAGCGGGGACTTTAGTTTTTAAAACATTTGCTATAAAATCAATAGAAAAATCCACACCTAAATCTACCGAGAGTTCTAAAGCAATTTCTTTGGCAATGGATAAACTAATTTTCAGTTCAACGCTTTCGTCAATCGACCGAGATATTCTCGTTTTTGGAAAATTTAAAATATAATCTGGCAAAGGCGGTGGGACTACATCGGAGGGATTAGTTTTTTTTGTAATGAATATTTCTCTGTACACGGCACTCCCGAGAAAAATTTCTCCTATTTTCTGTCCGAAATCGGTCACGCAATCGTTACCGTCAAATTGTGTACCGAACGCTTTGCAATATAATTCGTTCATTTTTAAATGGCCATCCACTATATCTAATCCCGTGTGAAAATTATGCTTTGATTTCATACCGGAAACTTTCTCGGGAAATAAAGCGAATAGATATTTTAACGTGTTTTCTAAAACACATTTTTCATTTTGAAAACGTGTGAGGATTCCTTTTTGGAGTCGACAAATAGGTTGACATCCCAACGTGAAATTCTTTCCGATAGGGATCCATCTAGGATCGTCGTCTTCTTCGCAAGGTTCTAAATTTTCTTTAAATGAGAAACAGGAAGCTTTTTGACACCCGATTTCGTCGAATGCACTTTTCGAAACTACGATGCAGTTGTCGGCTATGGGCTGTGGAACGTAATAATCTTGATTAGTAGCGGGTCTAGTTTCGATAGTAGCGTGTTGAAATAAATATGGATGCGATGCAGAATATTTTTCAAATAAATAAACTTTGGTTAATTCTTGAGCGTATCGAGTAGCGTGTTCCAATTCGTAAGAGGAATACATCATAAAACACTTTCGATAGTAGGACCTTTGTTTTTACCAGAAATAACAATGGACGGCGTACAAAACACAGGAGTATTCATGAGTTTGTATTGGAAACATTTCCCACACGACGAATGAATTTTCCGAAAGGGTCCGGGTTGTAAATATCTCATTAAAGATCCATTTTCTATTTTCGTAATGAATTTTAAAAAATTAGATTTGGTCAGCCATGTTAAAACGGTTTCGATTTCTTCTTCGGTTATATCTTTATCAATAACGTAAGCAGGGTAAGCGGTTAAATAATTAGATTCATCCCGATAGGAAATTGTATTTCCGTCCACCATCCATTCTGTTGAGGACTTACAGGCACACTTTCCTTTTCCGATCGTTGCTGAACAATCGGGTGGATTTTCTAATATTTCTACGAGACGAACTCCTGCAAAATTTTCGATAATAGGAAATTTTTTGAGCGAATAAATTCGTACTGCCATGAAAGTAAACCGTAACAACACTTTCGATAAAAGAACCTAAATAATGCCAAATAGGTTTACGATTCAATAATGTAAATTTTAGAGAACGTTTGTGCTGAGATAACCAAAAAGAAGCTAAAAAATGTGTCAATATGCGTACATCAAAAAAGACTTGAGGGTTTCGAATTTGTACTAGAAACTTCTTGATAGGCATGGTGTTACGGTATGAAGTTAGGTTAAACCCAAAAAATTACATATATTCTTATATTAGATGGAAAGAATACTAATCATTTATCGGTCATATCGAAATTCGTAACGACTCTCCTGAACGATTTTTACATATACTTTTTATTACATCGTAAAAGAAAAATATAATTATGCATAGGATGGAAAGAATAATTAATCATTTATCGGTCATCGAAATTCGTAACGACTCTCCTGAACGATTTTTTACATATACTTTTTTATTACATCGTAAAAGAAAAATATAATTATGCATAGGATGGAAAGAATAATTAATCATTTATCGGTCATCGAAATTCGTAACGACTCTCCTGAACGATTTTTTACATATACTTTTTCATTACATCGTAAAAGAAAAATATAATTATGCATAGGATGGAAAGAATAATTATTAATATTATATTATAGGAGTTCGAAGAATCTTGTTCAGGAACTCGTGTTACTGATTTAGTTTGACCCAGAGGTAAATAATCATACTTTTTTCGAGAACTTCTAGATTTTCTAGTGGCTTTCACATTTGTCAAAAAATCGAAATAGCAGCGATTTTCAATACATAACGTACCCAATATATTTTTGTCCGTTACTTTCGGACTCCCGTTTTCCAAAAAATAAGCAAAATATTCTATATTCGGAACAATAATATACTCGTCGTTCGTGATGGCATAAGAATTTGGAAAATAATAGTTTTCATCGATGGGTAAATTGTCATTGTTGAATTCTATGGTGTACTCGTTTCCGTATTCGTTCAAAGGATAATATGTCTGTCCATTTGACAGTTTAGCATAACGATTATCTAATATCAATTCTCGAAATACTTGTGTACGCACTAGAAAATTTTTCGGGTATATTTCGTCGCCATTTTTCCGTTTTGCATAATCGCGCAGATGTCCGTTATTTAACGTAATAATACTAGTTCCGTTTTCTATATGTACGTAAAATTCATCACCATCCTTTGTTTTTGGAAAAATAGGTTTACCCTCAAAAGTGTATGCGTAGATCAATTCGATAAATTTATCGTTATTTTCAGCGTCTTTAGGGTAAAATTCGTCAAAATCCTTATTTCTGGCGTAACGAAAACCAATATTTGTTTTGAGAATCACATCTTCAAAATCGTATTTTAAATAATATTCACCCCCTTCGTTGTTTATAGGGTACGTGCGTTCTCCGTTACCATCCAAATGATTGTTATATACTAATTGTTCTGTTATTTCTTCAAATTCATCGGATTCATCTTCATAATCATCTTCATACTCATCGAATTCGTCTTCATTCTCATCGGATTCTACTAAGTCAACATTATTTTCAACAGGAGAATTTGGTTTTTTATCATTTTCGACCGATGAATCGTGATCATCAGATTCATTAGAAGGATTTAGTGGAACCAAGGGATTATTATTAGACATATATTTTCTTTATTAATCTTTCGACCTCGCTCTTTACGATTTCCCGATTCACACCATTCGGAAAAAATCGAATTCCTGTAATAACATTTATATATTTTTTAAATTTTAAACAAGATAATGTTTCAAAATTATAAAACACTCGTATTAAATTGTCTCCATTACAATCGATATCCAGTTTTGCAAAATTTTGTGTTTTTAGACATCTATTATAAAATGATCCCGGAAAAAGATACTTTTTCGACTTCGAAATGGACGGGTTGTCAATACCCTCCCGAAGTTATCTACGAAAAAGAAAACGATCCTTTTCGATTCATATTCTTAACCGGTGAAGGCGATTCCCGTTGTGTACATACTTTAGAATCTCTCAATTTGAAATCTTATCCGTTAGAATGCATTTCTATTAAATTTTATAGAAATAGCATGAACGAATTATTTCACACATGCTATGATACCTTCGAAGAAGAAATTTATCATTTTATCACTTATCTCAATACTGATATCACTAAAATTCGAAAATTTTTAAATTTAACGTTCTCCGAAAGCACTCGTTTCATCCCTCGACATATTAAGATGTGGATAACCGAACACGTTCCGACACAACCGTTGATAAAAGCATGCGGAGATTTTAAGTCTTGTTTCGGACCGACTAAATTTGATTTTGAAGCCCGAATTATTCGAGGCAAACTGTCCGCATGCACATCATCAGAAATTTTATTATCTTTAAATGACGATATAGCTTGGAAACCAGAACATTTTTTATCATGTCATTCGTATAATTATCATCTATCGACTTCTTGGGATAAATTCGTACCCTTAGCTTTTAATCCCTTAGAAAACCCGATAATTTACTAATACTCAATTCTCATAATATATTCGTCATTATCGCTACCGTCATCTGGAAAATTTTTATACATTCCTTTTTCGTCTCTGTATCGACATATTCTACGAATTCCTCTACAAATATTTCCGGGTAAATTTTTTTGCGTCTCTGGACGGGTTAAATTTTTAATAAAAATGGCAGATTCATTATTTTCCAATTGATCAACAATGTTCCTATTATATCCAAGATTCGTTTTGTAATTTAAACGCGGTCTTTTAACTCTTCGATTTATATTCCTTCGAAATGGACTCGGAGATCTAGATGAAGATCTAGAGATTGATGGTAGAGATGAGGGGAATCCTGGAGGACGTCCACCTCCTGGAAGAAGCCCGGGTGTCCTCCAGGAGGGCCCGGGACTTCCTGGTGGAGATCTCTGAGGACTTAATCTGGGTGGGTAATCATAAGGGTCCGATGTAGGTGTAGAACCCCGAGAGCTCAGTGCGGGTGGTGGATTTGACGAGGATCCAGATCGTGGAGATCCACCCTGTGTACTATTTCGAGTTCGAGATGTAGACCGACGAGAAGTATTTTTCCGAACTTTACCAAGTGAACTTGGACTTTTCGGTCGATTCTTCGAACCTTTTTTAGATTTCGACTTACGCAAAGGTGAATTTTTTCGCCCACCCCCTGTAAGATTTTTCACTGCTCTTTTTTTTCTTAAAAGAATATAGCGTTTAATATCGGAAAAATGTTTAGAGCGTCCTAGGCTTTTGTTTGTAATACGAATTTTAGAATGTTTTCTTCTTTTAGAATTAGAACGAGCAGGAGACTTAGCATGTTTTCTATTCTTAGACTTAGAACGAGCAGGAGACTTAGACCTAGAACGAGCAGGAGACTTAGACCTAGAACTATTTATAGTTTGTTTTCGAGTTCTAGATCTTGAACGATCTTTAGATTTTGAACGATTTTTAGACCCTAGAGGACTTCTAGATCTTGCACTTATTGTAGAAGAACCAGAAGGAATTGATAATAAATTTGGAGTTGGAGTATATACCCGTGGACATTCTTGAAGTGCTACATTTAATCTAGAAGATCTTCTAATAGATGATACGGTTTTTTTCTTTTTTAATGATTTATATTCACACTCGTATTGATGTTGTTTTCCATTTATAAACGATTCTTCGTCTCTATTTTCAACAATTATATTTTTCCAATAATTCTCGTGAACTTTAGGCAATTTCAAAATAAATTCTTCAAAATTTAATTCACCCGTAAAATAATCTCTTAAAAACTTTAACTGGAGTAAACCATATTTAGCGTATTGTTTTAATGACGATGCCATCAAATCTCTATTTCGTAAAAATTTTCTTACATTCGGTTGTTTTAATATATCGATTACATAAGCTACCGGGACAAATTTCTTCTCCATCTTTCGTTTATTCTTTATTATCGTCTTAAAATCACTTGCCCATAAAAATGAATCTTAAAAAAAACAGAATTTTTTATGTGTCCATGCGTATCATACTGAGCATGATCGTATTTATCGAAAACTTCTAAATGGGCCATTGCATGTAACAAAAAAATCCAATAGAAATACCAAGTCATTAAATTTAAAAAATAATGCGAGGGGTTACTACCACCGCCGTCGTAATAGGCAGACATATTAACGGTTCCTCGAGATTCGTCGACTAACATGTGATTGTTCTTTGTGTAATTAGTACAATACTTTCGATGAATTTTACGAAACTCGGTTAAATTAAAAATAATATAAACATTGGTTTTTCCCTCCGGGCTTGGATTTTCGTCAAAATATAAATGAATAACTTCTTTCGGACCTATAGAATCTTCATTATAAAAATAAATAAAATTGTACCGTTCGGCAAGATCTCGTATTGGATAATCGAGATACTGATTCATTATCGTCATCCAAGGTCCAATAACTTCATGGGACTTTTTGAGATCAGCGACTGGATGATCTTTAATAACTTCGAAACACTGCGTCCAAATATCGCGCCACATCGGAATTTTAGAATTGGAAATATTGTCACGACAAAGTCTTCGATCTTCGTGTCTATCGATTGTACGTTCCATTTTCTTTATTTGACAAGATGTTCGTTATTTATTTCATTTTGATTCTAATCGCTTTATTACTAATAGGTTTTAATGTCAATACGTTCCCGAAAAAACGACAAATTCACGTTTTAGAAGGAGTATATCGAAAAAACTGCGACATTGAAAATATACAATGTATAGACGATTGTAGCTTTTTATGTATAAATCCAAAAGCGCAATGTATCGGGGGTGTTTGTTCGAATGGAAATGATAAAATAGATTGCAAAAAAGAATACGGCGGGATTATAGTATTGACGACGGACGGAAATAACAATAGGTATTGGAAATGCGTGTGCACTGATCCGTCATTTTATGAAGGGTACGATTGTGGAACGCTAGTACCCGATGTTTGTGAAAACGGCATATTTTTATACAAAACACGAAACCGTCATTATTGTATTTGTAATTATCCTTTTGTGAAAATAATACAAAATGGGAAGCCTCATTGCGTAAAACCCGAAATGGATAATTTTTTCGAAACAAATGAATGGGTGAAACAAGGACCGAGTGAATTATTTTAATTATGATAAAAACGATTTAAAAAGTATTAGATATAATCAAAAACTAAAGAGTCCATCTTGTCCTGAGTAAATGATTTACATAAAAATCTTTCCAATCTTTTCCTGCTTCGTGAAATAAAGTCTTGTATGTTATTTCACGATAGATTCGAAAAAATTTATGATTCCAAAAGAGAACGAGTAATATCCATAATAATACAATCTCCATATCTTTATTGAAAAATAAAGTAGAATGAAAAATAAAAATGAAAAAATAATTAATGCTAATGATGAAGAAAATTACGATGAATATTATGTTTCTAAAAAATATGCAAAATCTTCTACAGGTAATGAAAAATATGCTAAAAAACGAGGTTTAGAATTTTATTTGACAGATGAAGACAATAAACCTATTTACGCACGCAAAAAAATAAATAATGAAGAAATTCCATTTTTCGCTAAGGATAAACGTGGTAAATATATAATAGCGGAACATAATAAAGTGCCAATTTATCCATTTAAAGATGAAAATACCCCTATATTTCCTAAAGAAGGTAAACGTGAAATATACGCTCAAAAAGACAACAATGAAATTTATCCAGAAAATAAAAATCAAACACAATTTTATGCTAAAGATGAAAAATCAAATGAATATCCTGCTAAAAAAGTAGGTAATAAGCTGTATTACGCTCGTAAAAGGAACGCAAAAAGAGAATTAATAGAATTTGCTCCTAAAAAATCCACGAACGATTTAGATTATATTAAAGAATCAAATGGTAAATTAAAATATTTGTTCAATATTGATTTAAATACACCTATATTTCCTATTAATAATAAAAATGAAAGTATATATTTTGAATTACATAATGAAGAATATTATCCTACAGACGAGAAGAATAAACAATATTACGCTAAAGATCTAAATAATTTTGAAAAGTTGGCTAAAAGTAAGGGTAAAGAATATTATGCTAAAGATAGCAATAATGATGAAAGATATCCACAGAGACCCTCGGGAAGCCAATATTATCGTATTGATGATAAAAAAGAAGTAGCAGCCATTAATCACGAGGGAGGCGGCTTTTATGCAAAAGTAAATAATGATGAATACTATCCCAGAGTTTATGATGATCTCACCAAACGCGATTGGAAACAAGAACCAGTATCTATCTTATTCTTGAAGAGGGTAAAATTGAATTTCAATCTATATTTGGTTAAATAAACGTTTCTAGGAGAATATGTAGTTCCATTTCATTTTATCATAATAGTGAGGAAATATAGTAGTTTATTCGAATTAGAATTGAATTATATTATTACTAATCCTTCGAACCCACTTTGATATTTTCAATTAACCTTGAGATCTTGCTCTGAATTTTCCAGCTGGTTCTTTCAACTGAGACTTGCTCTGGATTTTCCAATGGAATTTTCACCTGAACCTGCTCGAATTGTACAGATTCTCCAATAGAATTTACCCGGGACCTGTTTCGTCTTCCAATATCAGGATTTACCCGGACCATTTCTGATTCTATAAAACTATTCCCTGCTCCAGGTCCCGCTCTGAGTGTCTTCCTATAAAGCGATCCCTGCTCCAGAAACTCAGTTCTGATTATATGCGATCCCACCCAGAACCTACTTATCTATAAACAATCTCTGCCCAGAACCTGTTTGATGTCTATAAAGCGATCCCTGCTCCAGAACCCGTTTCTGATGTCTATAAAGCTGAGTCCTACCCAGCCAGAACCTGTTTCTGATGTGTCTATAAAGATTCCATTCAGAACCTGTTTTCCAGGATGTCTATAAAGCGATCCCTAGTCCAGAACCCGCCTTTACTGCCTATGTGCTGATTCCTACTTCCAGACAACCCGTTTGGTGATGTTCATAAAGGATCCCTAGTCCAGAACCCGCTTCTAATGTCTATATAAAGGATTCCTACCTAGAACCTGTGTCTGATGTCCGTAATACGATCCCACCTCCAAGAACCATTCATACTGCTCCATACAATTAATTACCTCCTGAACTCCGTTTCGATGTCAAAACGATTACATCTCCGGGACCTGTTTCTGATGTGTATAAAACGATTCCTACTCCGGGACCTGTTTTTGATGCTCACAAAATAATGCATCTTTATTCAATCTTTTTTAGTAAAAACTGCTAGTCCGTTTCAGAAGGATCTTTTCGAAATTTCATCAGATTCATTTATTTCTTATCATTCAGAAATTTCATCAGATTCAGTTATTATTGTTTCAGATCCTGATGATACCATACCCAAAATTGACAATTGCGAGAATTCTATTTCAACTTGTTGTGGTGAAAAATTGACGACAGCACATGTAACTGAAATAAAGTAAATGA
>BGPR01010697.1:10794-23731 GCA_013235015.1 Araneus ventricosus
TGTTGAACATGAATCGACAGATTGACAGACAGAACAGAACGTCGTCTCTTACCCCCGTACCCGTGACCAGACCGGTCATTGAACGGTTTGTGGGTAAGACACGGTAATTTTATTTAACAAAAAAGAAAAGAAAAAAAAGAAAGAAATATTTACACTATGTACAGCACAGGCCTTTGAACTTTTACACTATTAGTTTGTAATCGTCTTCTTTTCTTTAGATGTTGTTTTACCCTTCTTTTTTTAAGGGACGGGGAATGTCCAGTAATTTGGAGCTTGTTGGTTCAGCTCGCTGGAAAGTTGAAGGCTAGGGAGGCCGGAAAAGATATCTTCTTTCGCTTATGAATTTGACAATCCTACGAATTTTATGCCTGGAGATGAGGTTATTGGTGACTCTCTTCAGCCATTCTTGTTCGAAGTTTGGCGCTGGCTTCCTCTCATATTCCAAGACACTGTGAGAATACACTCCATGGCATAGTAAAGTGTCGTGCCAATTCCACCACAACTGCAATAATCGCTGTCAGAGAGGTGAAACCTTTTGAGGTAGGCAGGGCAAGGGCCATCTTGAGAGAAGATAACATGTTCTGTAATCCAGTTAGTGGAAGAATGACAGACAATCGACCTTTCGACAGATTTGACCGAAATTCTAATACAGTTCTACAGTTCATGTCATAAAACAGAATGCCAAATTTCTCCCATGCAGTTCATTGCCGTTCATTTAATTTACCGTGTTCCATGCATATGGATGGTCAGACTTCCTTTTTGATAGATTTTCGTCCGAAATTTTAGAGAAATCGACATTTTTGGTATACAGCATATATACCAAAGTTCATTCGTTTAGCTGTTTCCATTTTGCAGTTATTGTGTTCACGGAAAGCCAGGCATATTTCCAGAAACGGTTTCCGTCGAACTCAGGGGTGACTAAAACATGAAGATTGATCAAGATATCCACATCGAATTTTTGAACGGTTACTGCATTCTTTCTTTCAACAGTTCGTACACGAAACATTTTGTAATGCTTTTTTATTGCAAATATTATACAGCATGGAAGCTGTCGAGTGAATTAGGACCTTAAAAATTATTCACTAACGATCACAGAGACCAAAAGGTATAGAAATGTTTGACTAACAAAAAAATATTTTAAAATAAAAGTTTCTTGTAATTTTTAGCTTCGACTTCGGACTAACCAAATTAAATTCGAATTATAGGAAGCATTTTTAGTGTTAAGTTATTAGGAAATTCAAAGGGCAGAGAAAAAATCCCAATGATTAATGACAAATTCGATTTAAAAACGCCAGAATATACCAAGTTTCCCTGCATTTGAGAATTTCGAAATTACCTTCTGTGATAGTAAGAATATTCTATTCTACCATGAGTTTTTACAATAAAACCTACTAAATAAATTTTTGCAATATTGTGGGAGTGAGTTAAATAGAAGTAACAATATCGTACTTACTAATACAGAGGACCAAAGCTCATAGCAGCTTCATGCTTCTCATTTTTACTTTCTCGTATTCGAAGTAAAGAGAAAGTATTGTAATCGTCAAAAAATTTGAAGTCAAGATTTTGACGAATCTCCACGTTTTAGACCTCCCTGAATCCGAAAAACACAATTTTGGAATTATATCTGTCTGTCTGTGAACACGATAACTCGAAAACTATTAGAGATACAGGGATGAAATTGGGTACGTGATCTTTTAAACATTATTTTTAGTTTTCTATCAAATTTTGGATAAATTTCGTCTACGGGAAGTCTGTCTGTCTGTCCGCGTTCATGTGAACACTATGACTCAAAAACTTGGATAGCTAGATGGATAAAATAGGGTACACAGTTTTATCATCAAGAATATAGGTTTGTATCAAATTTTGGACCAAATCTGTAAAGGGGTTGACTGTCTATCTGTATAATCGCATAATTTTGAACGCAATAACTTCTTTAAAAAATTACTTTGATAAATAAAATTTGCTATATGGCCTTCTTACCTTAATAGTAGATTTGCGACCAATTTTTGTGTAAATTGGTTAAAGAAAAGGCGTTCAAATTGCAAATTTCCTTTTCTTTATCTTACACCCAACCCTATTGGTAATCACGCCGGCTTCTAATTCCACTTCCGCGGTAGACGATCTTCGGAAATCGTAGTATGACGTTTCGCTTATTTTATTTTCTCCACTGCGTTAGGGTTCTTGTTCGTTTTACTGCCTTTTAGCTTTTTTTTCCTACATGTGTTAGGAGAATACGAGAAAGTTTAGGGGAGACCACTCCCGGTGATTTTTCCCTAGAAACAGCAAAAGCTCTCTTATTAATTAGCAGATCTGGATAGCAATTAAAAATCATGACTAGCAATGGTACTACCAAAATCTCTTAAATAAAGTAATATACAAACCATCACGCTGTTTTATGGTCTAAATTTCCTTTTCGGTTAATGGAACTGCATTACGTTTTGCGTTTCTCTAAAATGGCTATGAAATTGCGACTTGAGTAGAGAATCATGCTCTGAGTCAGATGATATTCTCTATCCCTTGACCTACAGATTCATTTAACCTCTTTAACCTCCTAATTAGGTAACACGTTCAATTTGAAACATTTATTGTTATTTCAATCCGCATAAAGACGTAAGGAATACTTCAGATTCTTAAGCGTGTCCAAGCAATTTTTGCGTTTTAAATTAACTGCTACTGTCATTTAATTACAACTTTAAATACGATGAAACTTATCTAATTTGAGCTGATGAGATAACACTAAAAATTCGATTTATCCAAAAATTCGAATTAAAAAAATTGGGTCTAACAATAAATGGGAAGAGCACTATAAAACGATAATTATTAAACTAAAAATGGCACTAAAGGTTTATTTTTTTATTATTAATAAATTTGATAAATAATGTCTAATTAATAAAAAATATTAAGTAAATTTAATAAAAATTTGATTATAATTTTATAAATTTTTCATTAATTATAGAATTAGTAATTTTTTGAAAACTTGGAACACGCTAGATATGGACTGTACTATTTATTTTGAAGGGTCTTTTTTAATTTGTTGTATTTTAAGTTCTTCTACCTGTTTACTCATTAAAATTACTTAATTAATTACTAAAATAAAAAATACTCTACAAATTGGTGTATTAATTATATTTCTAATATGTTGTAATATTTAAAGAATGTTTGTGAATCGTATTTCTTGTGATATTCATTATGTTTTAATTTTCTTATAATGTTATTTTCTGGCGACACGATTTTACTAGTTTGTTTAACCTCAAAATTTAACAAATTCCACTATTTTCAGTACATAATAAAGGCGTGTTTTATTTTTTTTTAATTTTTATTATTTTGTGCTTATTAGAATTTGATTATTTCATAATTCAAGTTTATAAAAATTGTAGAATCTTGTAATAAGTTTCTTCTCAAATTCATTACAAAATGATGTCTATCATGTGGAATCAAAATTTAATCAAAATTAATATATTAACTGATTAAGTTATGAAAATATTAATAAATTATATTATCATCGTAAACCGCAACTAGAGAAAATTTCGAAATTCTAGCATTAAAGGAAGGGAATGAATAATACATTTCAAACTTCCAGCTTTACAAACATGAAAAAAAGCAAGTAAAATAAAGCGTGTAATTACAGAAGTTTTATCAAATTTGGAATAGAATGAACTTACAATTTCTGAATCTACTTAAAATCTCTTAAAGCACTGATCAGTTGAAGAAGATGGGCATCATTTCTGATTGATTTTCAACATAAATAGTTTCAATAGTAATTTCAACAAAGGAAACAGCATTTTTACTTTCACGTTTTCCTTGTTATATGAAAAAATGTAAATAAATGTTCAATTCATGATCTTTGATCTTTTGAGGGATGTGTTTTGACGTAGACTTACGTCTCTCCATTGTGGTCTAATGTTGTGTCGGAAAAGGAAAAAATTATGACGCTTTTTACGCTAAAGTTAAACGCTTATAGCTCCTCAACCAAATAACATAGAGAGTTGGTTTTAGTTTCATTTAACAGAGAAAGGTGGACATTGAAGATTGCAAAAAGAAATTTAGAATTTGGAATTACGGTTTAGTCACAGTCGAGCTGAAAATGTGGTGAAAATCACAGAAAAGTTTGATGACGTCACAGCGACCGATGCGCGCGCACGTAGACTACAGCAATTCATTCATAGATCGCGCGAAATATTACTCAAGAATTGTTGAATTACGTCGAATTTCGTGCTGAAGTTAAACGCTTATAGCTACGCAATCAAATAGCATAGAGAGTTGGTTTCAATTTCATTTAACAGAGAAAAGTAGGCATTGAAGAATGCAAAAATATTTTTTTAATTTGTAATTATGGTTTAGTCATAGTCGAGTGCAAAGTTGGTTAAAATCACGAAGAGTTTTATATAGATAGAGTCACATAGTCACACTAGACTAATAGTCACTATAGACTATAGAGTTAATAGTCACATAGAGCTACTTTAGTCACAGAAAGTCACAGTTGACTAAGGTAAGTAAGTCTACGCCCCTCAATCCCAGCGGCCATTTCGCAGAGACAGCCTCCCGTTGATTTTTTTTCATTATATTTTTAGCATTCTGTGTTTATGAAACAAATACACTCAGCAACGATAAAAAATATCGTTTCTTATCAGTAGACACGCTACACACCGCTCTTATCATTTTCAAACTGGGTCGTATGATGCTCACGTGAACTAGCTAAATTTTGAAATTCATTGTGCATCTTACAGAAGGAAAGACGTGACATTGCAGCAGAACGGGAGACAGTGAGCACTGAGATGACATGCGCAGTTCTGTTTGTCGTGTGGCTGTGACGTCACGTAATCCGACTCCATTGTCTCGTATTCCACATACAATCTATTAAGAACTAGTTGATACATACGGCGTTGCTCTTTTAACGCAAAAATACTTTTGGATAAAAATTATAACATAAAAAATCCTTTTATCGCCTGAAACGTTTCTTAATTAAAACGAGAATATCAGTTGGACCAAACGATTTTTAAAAACCATCGAAAGCTAATTTTCTCCATGTGTTATTAATAACGTTTTACCTTCTATTTGTCAGCTTGAAGTGAACGCATGCGCAGTGGAAACACAGTTTTAATTAATAAAAAATTAACTGTCGGATTAATTGTCACGAGGCTTTCATTAAAACTTTCCTTATGCTTCATAATATTTGTGAGTAAAATTTGAAGAAAATTTATTAACTAGTTTGGCTTTCTATGGCGTGCAAAAAATTGGCGTTGCAGTTTTTTTACATAGATTATCGTTTGAGCCTCACTGAAGGATGTTTTAACGTTAAACGAATCTCTTTATCACATGTCACGTCTGCAACACACACTTTGTTATCCTTTTATTTCTGAAGGTAGAAATGATTTATATACGGTTATTTGATTGAAACCTCCACACAAAAATGTGACGTAATAATCTTACTGACGCCCGTGGTAATGCATAGATCCAAAAATAAATGCAATACCAAAAGTAAATACATAAGTCAGAATACTTTTTGATTAGTTGCATAACTGCTTGGAACAGCAGTAGTAAAGTGTGAGATAGTTTATCTAATTACCATACTAATGCAATTACAGCTTCAAAAATAATTTCAATACCAAAAGTAAATAAATAAATTAAAATAATTAGGGGAGACCGGGGCAAGTTTGGTACAGGGGCAAGTTTACACAAGGCTTATATTTCACATACCATTGGTCGGGGGGCACTACATGTCGTTTCAGAAGAAGTGTCTCAGCCTCTATTAATTCTCACGCAAGTTTGGAGTCAGTCTTGAAAGTGGACCGTGAAGTGGACAACTTTTATGATTTTTTACCATTTTAGTAAATCTTTACCCTTACTTATTGACTTTAATAGAGCTCGTACTACTTGAATATTATAACTTATTATGGATTATCCTCTTAGGTTGTTCTTTTGTGGTTATTTTAAGTTATTTAGTTAATTATTTTTATTATGAATAAAGCTTATATGCTGAGTTATAACAAAAAAATGGCGATGGGGCAAGTTTACACACAATGCATGGGGCAGGTTTACACAGTGTGTAAACTTGTCCCATCGCCATTTTTTCTTTCTTTTTTTTAGTTATAACTGGCACAAGTGGCACTTGCATTACAAAATCATTCCCAACACCTGAAGATGTGAGGCCATTTCAAAAAGCAGGGCCAAGGAAAAGAAGTAACAGAGGTAGGAAAAAAAGACAAACATCGATTCTTACAGATACAACTGTAAAAAACGCTTTACAAATAGAGAAGGAGAAATTAATAAAGAGGAAATTAGAATCAGCCCATCATACTATGTCTCAGTCAGTGAACTCCGCTAGAACACGTTATAATAATGACAAAATTAGTGTGGATAAAAAATTTAAAAATATAGAGGGACGAGACTCAAGTTTGTGTGTAGTGCTGCTGAAGAATCCATTCAATTTTAGGAACCATTTTTTATTAGGCTACGTTCCACAGCACAGAACATTAAAGTTACGAGACACAAGACAAGACAGAGAACAACATCACGAGACAGACACAGACAAGAATGACAGAGAGGCATCATGGGAAAAAGATGGCTCCAGTAGCGCCACCTACCATAGAAAGGAGAAGGCAGCTGATTGTAACCGCTACAAAAAGAAGAAAAACCTTGTTCTGAAAGAAAATTTGGGAAGAAACCAAAAACAAAACCAAGAAAACTTTTGATTCTGATGACGTTTAAAATTGTCTGTGTATTTACTGTTTAAATCCATACAAAGATTCAAGATCTGGAGAACGGTGGGTACAATGCAACGAATGTAAGAGGTGGGCTCATGGCTGTATTACCAATGGCAATTCATAATATTTTGTTTGTATAAATTGTTAGAGTGATTTTGAAAACTATTAGGATTTACCGTAATTGTTTATAATCTATTATGTACTTTTTGAAATAAACTAGGTTTCTTTGTATTTAATTTGTTGTATTTTAATCACTGTAAGCCTTCTATTTAATCATTTTTGGTGGTGTGTAAACGTGCCCCAGGCAGTGTGTAAACTTGCCCCGGTCATGGGGCAAGTTTACAGAGGTGACATCATGTTAAAGAAAATGGTATAATTACAAAAGTATAATAATTTAAAGTGTTTAAAAATATACACTACATGCCTTAAAGTTTAACTAATTAATTGGTAATGAAAATGAGAGAAATACTTTAAAGCCTTAAAATATAAAAATAAAAGTTTAAAAAGTGTGTAAACCTGCCCCGGTCTCCCTTATTCATTAGCAGCATAACTCAATGTGAAGTGTGACTCAATAGACTTTAAGATATATTTTGATGATATTAGGGCTTCAATCTTGAACAATTTTCAAAAATTTTCATTTGAGAAATTTTAGAAACAAATACGTAATTTACTGTTGGCCTTAAAAAAGCACTCTCAACTCTATTGGAGCGTTAATTCAAAACCCTCCGCACGCGAATATTAAACTAAAAACAAAAAGAACAACGAAATCAATTTTCAAAACCCATTTCCACGGGTTGCCTAATCTGCAAACGATGTTTTGTTTGGCCATCCAATGATTCGCCGATTTGACCTCTCAACCTGAAAGGATCGGCTCTAATGACCCGCTCCCACTTAGTTTTTACGAAACGAATCCGCAGAGAACTGGGCTCATTTCATTAAAGTATTAACCCGAAGCGAGTCCGGAAATGCTCGGATTCGATTCATTGACTGTGGTCATTGTTTACAGTCCTTAATCTCTCTTCTTCAGAAACGCATTATTCGTTCAACGCATCGCTCAGCACAGGAAAAGCACCATTCAGCATTCTAGCACACAGAACCTGAAACTCGAGATGAGTGCTTTCAAAATTATTCGAAGGTGGCCTCTGTTGTGGTAAAAATGATTGCAAAATTACAATTTATCATGTTACATGGCAAAAACCTGAATTTTGGTAGAAAGTGAGCTATTATTTAAATTATTATACGCAGCATGTGGTAACGTATATGTTGATTTCCGATGCATCAGACAGTTAGGATGAGGTAAGAATGGAACTAAAAATTTTTGTATTCATCGGTAAAATTACTCTGTCGAAAGGAATAACAATAACAGCTCTCAACCAATTGAGTGCCACTCCTTAAGTAAGGGGGAAATAACAAAAAGATTGATGGGGAGATTTCCAAAAAGATTTTAAAAATTCAAAAACCTAGTTACTGAAACTTAATTCAGAAAATATTTATAAATAAAAAATGAAATTTAAAAAATACTGCTTTTGATTACTGCACTAAAAAGTAGAATTTTTTTTGTAAAATGTGATTTTCTGCTTTTTAATACACTAATAAAGGCGTTTTTATTTATTTATTTTTAATAATAATGATTTTTTACGTTTAGTCTGTAGTATATTTCATTAATATTATTATTATGAAATATTGTAATCAGTTTTCTCACATTCACTGAAAGATGAGCTTTTCATACAGAATTAAAATGTATCCAAAATTCATCAATTAATTGATAATCAGGATCTGGAAATATAAAAATAGTGTGCTGACATCCAGAAAACGCAGCTGTAAAGAATTTCAAAGCTCCAACACATGAGAAAGTGAGTGGATGGATTGTCTCTTAACAATTCTCTCTAAAGAAACATGGAAAACGTCGTGATAAATAAAAGCGTAAAAATACCTTCCTTTGATACAAAAATACGATGTTACCTTCAAAGACGGTAAGCTAAACAATAAATAATTAGTAATGTTGGTATTTATGTAAATGAAGCAATCTGTTTCCTCATTTTTGTAACGCGCACGCGAATTGCGCATTGCATCATTTTCTTATGTTGTTAAAATCTGAGTTCTCGTTCTTTCCGTAAGCTACGAGCTTGATCAGCATGAATAAAGCTGGATTGATCTAAATCAGAACACTTACTGTTTTAAGCTTACACGAACCAACAGTTGGTGTCAATTATTTAGAATTTCAAATTCTTCGGAAGGAACCAAAATGTACCAAAAGTTAGAATGCGATAAAAATTGATACGGAAACCTGAGTCCTAAATAAGTTGATAACCGATTATCTTAAGGACAAGTCTTAAAATATTCCCTTTTAATTGATTCTGAATTTAAGATTTTGATGCATAAAAGAATGCCAATCTCAATAACGTATCCATCTATGCTCCGAAATACCTTTTGCAAAAATTATAGAGCGATAAATTCTTCCACCCGCAGAAATTAATGGGACAAATTGTATCAAGAATGGGATATATTCTAAGAATATGCAGGATGGCCAGTAAAGCTAGTTACACCTCTTCCTAATTTCAGAACGACTGCAGCTATAGTCATAAATGTTGTGTCTAAGTATAGAAAAGGGATTATGCCACTGAGACCACTTTAAGTACCACCTGGCGGCAAACTCCGGAGTTACTGTTCTTATCTCGAAAACGGTGCAATATAATGAAAAAATATCAATTACAAAGTTGTAGAACGGCATCATTTTAGCACAAAAAGACACCTTCTGGACCTTAATGCTAAAAACAGAACGCTTAAAACTTCATTTATTTGTTCGCAATTTTCAACACTGTTCAATGAAGAAACCAGTTAGAAAGAGTAAAAAAGTATATAATTATCACAAGATACCTCTATTTTCGAAATTCAGACTGCTCTCCGTCAGCTATAATAAGAATTTGGACTTTTCTTTGAATTTCACATTGATCACTTTTTAGCATATTAAGTGACACTCTGGCACGAGTAAATACATCGTCGAATGTCTTGCAATGTTGGCGGAGGGATGCCATACACCTGCTGTTTGAAGTATCCCTACAGTAAAAAGTCTATTGGGGTAATTTTTGCTCAAAAGATAAATTTTCTCCTTTCGTCAACGCTTTGTGCCGTCACAGATTAGGAAATCGTGAGCAAACATATGTCCGTTTTAAGTGCTCTGTTCTTAGAATTAATATCCATAAGGTGTCTTTTCGTACTAAATCAATGATGTTTTACATGTTTGTAGTTGACTTTTTTCCATATCGCTCCATTTTCGAGATAGGAACGCTAACTCAGGAGTTTGTCGCCAACTGGCGCCTCATAGCGTAACTTATAGCCAATTTACTAAACATAGACACAACTTCCATGACTGTGGCTGTAGTTGGTCGGAAATTAGGGGGTATATAAGTAACTTTAGTGGCCCTCTGTATATAACACAATAAAACTTTACTGGTCGTAATTGAAAAATAAAAAAATTACAATAGATATTATCGTAATTAAGTCCATATACATATCTTAAATATAAGTCCACTTCTAATTCACAGAATATAATAGTTTACAACATTATTTGAAGTTTATAATATTTGAAGAATTCTCCATTGCTGCGGTTTCCAACCAATCGACCACTACCCATTTGTAGGCCACGGAGCGTATTAGTTGGCCATCGAACG
The DNA here is from genome assembly GCA_013235015.1 of Araneus ventricosus. Taxonomy (NCBI): domain Eukaryota; kingdom Metazoa; phylum Arthropoda; class Arachnida; order Araneae; family Araneidae; genus Araneus; species Araneus ventricosus. Next base: position 21,170 of record BGPR01010697.1, read on the forward strand.
CAAGTCAAGAGTCGAAGAGTCTGTATATATAGTTAAACATTTCAATTAATCAAAACATGTGTTATATTTTCAATATATACAAATGTTAATCTAAGAATTAAAATTAAAATCAAATTAGCTTATCATTATTCATACAAATGAAATACAAAAGATAAATATCAGACAATACAATAAAACCAAACACAATAATATATATTGTGTGCATGTGTGTGTGCGTGCGTGTGTGTGGGGCTTGCTAGTATATTTAGTTAGAGGGCCTAAAAGGTTGGAAACCGCTGCTCTATTCAATGTATAGTTTTTGTACGTTGTCCAATGAAGTTCATGAAACCTGAGCATTCTTTGTCATTAAATATATTTAGATTTTTGTCATTAAATATATTTACATTATTCTAATTAATTGGTGCAATAATTTTTCATTTTTATAATTACAATTTTTTATATTAAAATTATTGTTTTCTTTAATAGTGTATCAATCAAAATCGCCACGTTGACAGTTACTCAAAAACTTATGATTTTCATTTGGAAATGAAACACCATGTGAGTTTATCAGGTGTTGACTGTGTAGTATTAATACTTTCAAAATGTTCTGGAACTTTTTTTAATATTTTCCAAATGTAAAAGAATTATGCATTTTCCATAGACACAAGCGAAGAATATCACGTAATTGACTAATCAGAATAGGCTTCATCCTTTTCAAAAGCGGGCAGCGCATTCACGTAGCTCGTGATTACAGACATTCAAAAATTCCTACCACGGGGATGGTCAAGTCATGGGTGCGCTCTCATGATAAGGCGCAGGCTCACAGGTCCACCCTGGCATCAAATTACCTACCAAAACTCACAATTCGGTACATCTACACCCAGGTTGTTCTCCTGATCTCGCACCATGTGATTTTTTCCTCGGATGAAGAATTTGCTTAAGGCGCAATGATAAAAATCATTGCGCCTTAAGCAAATTCTTGCATCGTTGCATCAAAGAAATGCATCGACAAACATACTTGAGGAGGCTTGTAATCCACATTTACATCTTTGCGCGTGCGATGGCAAAGATGCATATTTGCACAGGCTTGGAAGAAAACACCAAATAAACAGGGTCTATCTGCATTCATTCTTTCGTAATCAGCTGCAGAACTTTTTGAATGTAATAATATATATTGTAATTGTGTAAATCAATTGAACCTTTCTTCTTTGAGAATACGGCGACTGGTGTTTTTTCGTCTGAACTTACAACAGGAATGGGCTTTACTCTTTGAGGCCGCGGTAGCCTAGCGGTAAGGTGTCGGAGTCGGAGCCGGAGGTCTCCAGGTTCGAAGCCCAATTCCACTGCAAATCCATCGTAAATTGGGCTTGTTGCACTTTAAATCATACGCAGGGGGTCAAACGCTCTCCCCCTGGTGTGGTACAAAAATACCCACACTGGCCTGGCCTATCCAAGAAGGGTGTAAGGCCGGTAGAGGACCAGCGGGGAGAGAGCTGCTCCACCAGCATGTGGAGGACGGGATTTATTGGGTACAATAAGAAAGATGATACAGGCATTGCCCGAACGGGGGCAGTAATTTTAAATCGAAGCTTAGAGAGGGGGCGCCAGCTCAGGTGTCATCCTCGTCATCTGACCGCCATTCAAAATGACGAAGTCCGTTCAAAGACAGCCCTCGTGTTGCTTCAAAACGGGACGTTGATATAACTAAACTAAGCTTTATGCTATTTATTCAGGAGATGTTTGAAAATGAAGAATGGTACTTCGAGCCGAAGATAGCACCTTTACAGAAGTGAGGGCCTATATTGATCGAATTCTGAGGAACAAGTGATCAAACCGAAGCGATAACATCGAACACTCGCCAAATCTTACCTCGACGTATTTCTTTTAGTTAGAATACATAAAATGTAGGTAAAACTCAAGTTTAGGGTACGCAGCCGTTCATCCCCACTTTGTATCGCCAACTTTTTGTTGCCAATAGCAAAACGGTTTGGCAATGCGAGAACATTTGTTTTGTGTGCGCAGTGAGATTTTTATTGGTCTCTTGCGCACGCGATGCCTGCGGCATCTGAAAAGGAGAAATTCCGCACGCAATACCTGCGGCATCTCAAGTGGGTTTGGGGCAAATTTTTTTTAATTTAACCTTCCAGCGGGTGTGCGTTTTCAAGAGATACTTGCATTGTGCATCGTATTATATATTTATATCGTTCTTTTATAAATTTAAGTGCAATTTTTATTTATAAAATCTTTGTTTACTATTAAGCTAATAAATACTGATAATTTAAATAAAGGTTGGTTTTATTTTTGTAAAACAACACGATATATATATATGTAATACGATGCACGATATGTCGTAAAATTTGTGCAGGCGCTCCCTCTGGAAGGTTAAAAAAACATCAGCGGCTTCGCTTTCAGCAAAGCGGGAACCTAGTAGCTTTGTTTCATCCAATGTTTGGAATCTGCGTTTTTGTAAAATTCCAAAGTAAGTTCTCACCTCGAAACGTTCCTTCGTCAATAGTAGCAAAGAGCACGCCAGTCTAAACAAATCCAAAAATATCAAAAACAGGAGCGATGTACACGACAGTC
>BGPR01010697.1:23741-43628 GCA_013235015.1 Araneus ventricosus
AAAATTTTTGCGATTACCTGAAGTTAAGTTACAGAATATGTCGCACCTTATCTTTTTATTCAATTGGAAACAACGGTTAAGATAAGATGCTTATTCTTACACAGTTTTGTTCTATTTAGGTTATCGACAATTAATGGTTGCCCTTGAAGAGAATGGGAGAAAGAATTACTCAAATAGAATCTAATCATTATCTACTTCCTCTTGCGAAGAAAACATGAAAGTGAATTTCACAATAACTGAGGAAAATGCATTTATGAATTTCCGAAACCATTAACTCCTATTAAAGAAAAGTTATTGAAAGATAAGAAGTTTTCATTCTTTGAAAGAGGTTTAATATTGCCGTACCAAACAAATGTAAACATTTTCAATAAAACAGACATTTTTCATATAGTTATTCATTTGCACTTGATTTCATTTTAAGAAATATTAACTACTTAGCTGTTTCATTTTCTTTGCTATCTAATAAGATGACCCCTCCTGTTTTGGAATGGGGCTGTCGTTTTCATTCATTTCAGAAGGCATATAATGCTTGAGATGTTTATAGATTCTACGTAATTTTTGTGTAAAATTGTATAGCTAATTAATGATTAAATCTTGGTTTTAAGACTAAAAATACGATAATTCGATGCACGAGTATTCTCGGGCTTTTGAGTTAAAGTTTAGAATAGGGTTAAAGTTTTAGAATATTTAAAAGAAAATCATCAGATTTGTTCGAGTTATTAACAATAAAGCAAATCACAACAATGTATTGCGGTACGGCCGAACTAAAACCAAATAACATTGGAATAAACTTCGGAAGAAGGATCCTATTATTTTCTCAGATTCTGTGGAATTCAGCATTTATTTGATGAACTAGATTAGACGGAGAAAAGAAGACTGATATTTGAGACAATTCTTGCATTGGCAGGCATTCGGATACAGGAACTTCAATTGAAGTAGCAACATTTATTCATAATGATTTTCACAAATAATATTCTATTTATAGAATTCTTATCAGCAATCAGATTTTCGAATCCTATCATTATTTTCCTCATAGAATACGATTCTTTGTTACAGCTCAACAGATTGACGAAGCTTCTCAAAAGAACGGTATCAATATATATTTATTACGCAGGCGATAAATTTATATGTGTTTTTTCTACATTAAATAAAGCTGCAAAACCAAATTAATTTTATTGGATGATAAAATATGAACCATAGTGTTAGCAGCAAACGATAATTTTTATTAGATATAATATGCAAGCTATATACAGGAAGAGCTGGAGTGGATCTTTTAAGATTCGTACTTGTTTTCCATCACTTTAATTTTCTCCTCCTAAAAGCACCCTAATTTGAGACAGTCTGAGCTGAGTTATTTTGTTTGAACTCCTTTATTACAACCTTAAAATTAGTCATCTCGATTTCTCGGTTAATTAGATTCGTTTTTTATCTTTATTTTAGGGAATCATCTGCATTAGATTGTATTTACGCAATAATGAGAAACGATAGAAGAAATATAAATTGATTCTTGAAAGTAAATTGAATCAGGTAATACCATTCTTCTACTTCCCAAAGTTTATCATCATTTAAAGCGTATAAATACAAGGATATACACAACTAAAAAAAATTATCCCCCAGAAATTTGTTGCATCTTTAATACGATCAAAAGACAAAAAAAACAACGGAGTAACTAATTGTTTCTGAAGGAATTCATGGCATTTAAAGAAAACTTTACAACAAACAGAATATGTTCGAGAATTTCTATATCATCACATGCAGCCAAAATTTACAATGTTTTTATAAGTGGAACGGTTGACAACAAATAATCCATGTTACGATTAGGAAGAAAGCAACGTTGTATATGTTTAACGGTTACAATTGATAAAATTTAGCAAAATTAATTTAAATATTAATTGAAATTAAAATAAATAAAAACTATTTTTGCATTAAATAGAAAGGCGCATAAGCAGCTACTTCTAATGAAATACAAAGACAAATAATAGAAAATGTGTACAAAAAGGTGTAATGTTATCATTATTATTATTGTTTACTTTTTCTGTTTTTTTTTATTTATTTTTCTTTTTAATTCAAATTTATGTTTTTTCTATTATTAGTTGTGTATGTTTCACATTTTCCAAATGAGCAAAATATTTGCTGTCTTCCTATTCTTCATAAATTATTTTGAAAATTTCTTTTTTTCAGACATTTACATTTGGCTTCTAAAGATATCTATTTTAGTATTTAAACCTTGGACACTTCTCTATGCACGAGTTTTCTGGTTTGTTTATTTTCGATCAACAGACGATTTTTCTGTAACCCTCCGATTTAAGCGATCGCCAAATTCATTTGGATATTGTATCAAGCTCCAAGTTCGAACCAGTTCTTTCTTTAGCACACAAAACGTTGAATTCTGTGTTCTTTGAGTTCGTGTAATCCTTTTTATTTAAATCGATTAAAAAATTCTCTAGAAACGGCTAAACTCGAAATGGAACGATTATAATTAGTCAAATCGTTTGATTAAAAATTTAACCGGCAATGATTATCTAAATTGTATGTTTAAAACTTTAACCGCCAAACAAGCCTTAGAAGTCGCCAAAAAGAGCGATAACGAACAATTATGGCTGCTTTTCACAAAATTAGGCTCTTATTTTAAATAAACATTGAGAGCTACAGCGATAGGAACGTGGAATTTAATATTTCCAATGTATCCTTAAGTCATATCATTAGAAAACTACTTTAAATATTAATTAACATCGTCAAACAGAGTGGTTAAATTACTACCAATTTCCTTAAGCATAATTAATGCAAAAATATTTCTGATTCTGAAATTCACACCAATGAATGAGCCCAAGTAATTACATTTTATGCACTCTATCAGTTCCTCCTCTGTTTCCACGTGATACGTATCCCTTAGTGTTTATTCTTTTTAATCCAACGTTTGATGGCTTTAGTTTCCTTTTTATTGGTTTTTTATAATTATTATTTGATTTTTTTTTTCACTTTCAATTTATGACGACTAGTAGTGGTGAAAACTGCACTCTGAGTTAATCGCCTGCAGTTCAAGATAACAATCTCTTTGATTTAAACAGCCTAATGGACCTTATGCATGTGTCGTCACATCCTCCGACACGTGACCTGCCGGAGGCAGCCATTGGTCAGTCTTAAACAGCTGACTCAGAACTGCTTTTATTTCTGAGTCGCTTATAAGCCGATCGTTTTGTTTATTCCTCCACAGCTGTTTTTTATACTCTCGAACCCAAACGGTGCATAAGGTCCATTTATGCAATTGTTTGTGCTCCAATTTATATAACTTTTGGACTGTAACAACAAAAATTATCCTAACATTATCTTCCACTTATTTTAATAAACTTATTGTAGTAAATTGTAGTCAAACAAGTTTCCTCTTTGAGGATATTGATAATATAATAGCCCAGATCTGTCTCTCACTGATCCGGTAACGCTCTAACGTCACCAACAATAAAATTCGCGCCATAGCACTGCGAGACGTTAAACAGCATTATTTCATTGTTAGAGCATCTAAATTTCAGTAATTTTAAATTAAAAAAATTGACCACTTAACTTAATAATTTTCTTTGCTATTTAATAACATGCTCCCTTCTGTTTTGGAAAGCGGTTGTCGTTTTTATTCATCTCAGAAGGCATATAATACTTGAGATGTTTATGGATTCTAGGTAATTTTTGTGTAAAATTATAAAGATAATTAATGATTAAATTTTAGTTTCAAGACCAAAAATGCGATAATTCGATGCACGAGTATTCTCGGGCTGTTAAGTTAAGCGGTTAATTGTCGTTCTAATTTCAAATTTAATAGCTCTAAAATAGTGAAATAAAATTTCCTATCGATTGATATAAAATTTATCTCGCTATGATCGGGATTATTTACGATTTTTGTTCCTGAGAAATTTTAAATTATATTAATCATATATTTCAAATTTCCGTTTTTCAATAGAAAGTAGTAAATTGAGTCAGTGGTATATCATACGCGTGATATAGTTTGGACGCCACGATGTATCTGATTACTTATTGCATATCATACGCGTGATATAGTTTGGACGCCACGATGTATCTGATTACTTATTGCAATCGTGATGATATAATTTGATAATATTTTTTGGCAACGTTTGACAAGCAGATAAGTGCTTTGTTTTGATTAGAATTTCGAAAACAAATTCCTTTGAAATTTTAGCTTTTGACTTACATTCGACAAGCTGAGAATTTCATGATTTATTGAATTGTTATGTACATATTTTGTATATGTTTTACTATAATTTAATACTTTACAATCATGAATTAATTTACTATATTTTTTACGATGAATACCGACGAAACCCCATCTCAAAAAGACGGCGGATGACAAGGAAAGCAAGATGGCTATCGAGGTATATATATATCTAGTTAAACACGTCAAATTTGACGGGAAATTTCTCGAATGAAGAGGCAATTTACAGTCGTCATATTTGCTATCTGCTTAAAACAGTGTAAGAACTATTAATATTTTGTTAAAATATTTAATTTGACATCTAAATGTAAACAATTATTCTCTAACTGCAACCATATAGCGCTTTCATTAAAAAAGATAATTCTTTCAACCAAATTTAGGTCATTGCAATCTAAGTTGCCTATTTTATAGTCAAAATGTTAAATAGAATCGCTAGTTTTGATACCTGTCCTATATAGAAGATAGTCCGATTTCGGCAACTCACTTCTATCATGGTAGCATGAGTTGATTCTACTGTAAAAAGAAAAGAATCATGAGAGGGATATCAACATTTTGATTGAGAGTAGCAGAAAATTTTATTCTAATATAGAATTACCTTAAAACTTGCAAAAAAATATGCATTAGTTTTTTTATTTTAACTAATTATTTAATAGTTAAGCTAAATTTTATTAATTAGTTAAACTCTTTAGTTTAACTAATTAATAAAATTACAACGTATTAAATATTAACTATTTTAAACCTGAGAGTTTAAATGAAATTAATACATTAGCTTGGAAATGAAATACTTCAGAATGATGCATAAAAAATTCATTACAGATAAGATGTTTTCATGGGAAAGTGTGTTTCTAATTTGAATATTTTTAATATGTAGTCTGTTATTAATTTTTGAAGAACAAAACGGATAATATAGAATCATCGTTTCAATTTAGTGAAGTAAATATCAGTTGCATCAAGTTATTTCTCTTACCCACAGATTGCCTTATATTCGTTGTGTCTCCAAACGAACTTAACACTGCATTTATTTCTTCATGTTATCTTAATAATTTACGCTACCGCGACAGAAATGGAGAAATGCGAATCGCCGGATAACTCCAGTGGTGGTGGCACAATTCTTCCGCTGCTACAGCAATTTCCTGACTGTGAAAGCGCTTCAAAGGAAGATACTTGTGAAAGTATGAGTGCTGATTATGACATACTGGAGATAAGTTTCAATTACACAGATACTTGTGAAAGTATGAATGCTGATTGTGGCATACTGGAGACAAGATTCAACTATACAGATACTTGTGAAAGTACGAGTGCTGATTGTGGCATACTGGAAACAAGTTTCAACTACATAGATACTCACAGCAGCTTTAAAGTAAAATACAGTCAATCCGGTAATGACGAACCGTCAACGGACCGATCCAGAAGTTATCAAGTTCGCTATAACCGAGAGTCCACAACATATGATTTTTCAAATATTGACTACACAAGATTTTCTATAATCCTTACATGCATTTATGAGTTGAACAAATTAATTACACTAAATTGCAATTAGTAATGCGCTATAACAAATTAAAATAAATATTTGTTCTTAAAAACTAAGCAGTGAAATTAATTGTATTTGCATTTAATTCTCTAAATCATGAAAATAAGTAGTGATTCTTCGTTAAAGAGCTGCAACAAAGCTTGAAAAGTGGAAATTTTGGTCAGCTATATCCGAATTCCTTGCTATTGAAAACCGTTACAAGCATTTGAAAATACACTAGTCATATAAGAGATTGTTTAGGACGATTTTGAAAGTCCATTATAACCCAGACATCTTATATCGGGGTTCTACTGTATTTAATTCGAATATAACAGTTCGATTAATATTAAATCCATAGTTCATACATCTGGATTATAAAAAAAATAATGGGAATGGTCTCCCCTAAACTTTCTCGTATATTCCCGAATAAAGGTGTCATCCCCACACATGAAAATTAGAACCTTGGGCAAGATCGGGACAGCCGCAAGTACTCAGATTTTTTTTCCCCCTCGGATTCGGAGACCGGGTAAAACGGAAGGGTGACAAAGTAAGCTGGACTGTCTCTCCACCCTTTTCCGCATATCGAGACACAATATGGAGCGTTTTGTGCGTAGTATAAGATGAAGAAAACCGAGTGGGCATTTTGGACACTTTCTTTTTGACCGATTGAACGCAAAATTTGATACCAATCTACAATTACACTTAGAAGTCGAGATACTAAATTCCGCTTATCTAAGTCGTTGCGTTTTTCAATTATCGAGCTCGCATGCACGCGAATATACAAAGCGGCAGACGGTCAACCCATTGACGGATTTGGTCCAACATTTTATACATATCTAAAATAATAGCGATAAAATTGTGCCTGGCTGAGTGGTTATTACGACAGGTTTAAGAAGCGGGATGTCGGGGGTTCGAATCCGAGGTTGTCTTCGCGCTCTGTTTTATTTCTTTTGTTTTATGTTTCCCCTACGGCCTGTGGAAAGCCTTACACCCACTTGGGTAGGCTGGGGTTGTAAGTAAATAAGTAAATAAATTCATTTAGGTCTTTCCGTTTTTAGTTATCGTGTTCACATACACACGGACAGAGAGACAAGCCAACTTTCTGTGGATGGATTTCATCCACAATTTGATGGAAATCTACAAATTTAATTTAATGACTGCATACCAAATTTCATCTGTCTAGCTCGATGCGTTTCTGAGTCATCGTGTTCACAGGCAGGCATAATTCTAAAAATGTGTTTTTTGGATGCAAGGACGTCTGAAACGAGGAGATTCATCAAGGTCGTGGAGATCCTCGAGGTAGAATTTTTGGACGATTATTGGTCGCTTTTGTATACTTTGTATACGAGAAAGTAAAAGCTTTAAACAGAAAAAAAACTGGTGGGGTCGTCGCATTCAGTATTCACTGTTAGTTGAGCAGCAAGCTTTGCTTAAAAACGTCGAATTTGAACTTCTCTACTGGAATAACCCCAAGTTCATCTCTCTGGAATCTTTCGCCCCGTTGACGATGTATATACAATCCCGGACCACGAGAGTAATGCTTTAGTAAGCTTCCCATTCACTTCACAGATATTTTGGAACGCGAGAAGGAAAAAGTCATAAAAATCTTTGGAGATCAGCCAAATGGCTTGTGGTGGTTGGAATTCCGTGTGGATTGAAATTAGAGCGAAAACGCTGGAGTTTAAAGTCTCGCTTCAGAGCGACCCTGAAAGAGGCTAGCGAAAAGAGCAATGCCTTGCGTAGATTGAAGCCTCGCTTCGAGGGTAGCATAAATTAAAATCTGCTGACTGGGGGAAATCGACGAGCGATTTACAAGCAGCTGTAGAGAGGGAAAGAAGATCTCTCCCCCCACCTTCGTTCAGAGTTAGCGTCCTTTTAAATATCAAGTGAATGGAGTGCCTGTATTTTTCGATTAAAATGAGTGAAAATAACCGTCTTAGAACAAATGGCATGGCTATCCTTCAAATGAATGGCCGGATTTACCTCATCCGGCACCGGGAATCATCATCATCAACGCTCCTTCAAAGCAGGCTGTTTAAAATCTGCTACCCATATAGAGTACGGACAGTTCGTAACACTGAGGGTAGAATAGACGCTCCCCTTTTCGGAATGTTTATCACTCACTGCTTTTCTTCTGTTCTCCTCAGAGAATTCCCCAATGACCAGCAAGGTATTCTCCCACGGTAAACACAACGGGTCGCACTGCGAAAGTAATATTTCTTCTGCTGCTTATCTTGTTCTGCATAGACACACACAGACTCCCCATATTTCCCGTAGGATTTCTAAACTGTGATGATGCTATACTGTGAAACCACAAATTTCTTAAAAAAAAAAATGTGATTTTTTTTCATTTCATATTTATGATCAGCTACATGTCTAATACTCATTTTTAAAATAAATTTAGTAATTTTCAAAACGAAACATATAGTGAACTTTAAATGGTTAATTCACTCAAATACATGTACTTTAATTTATAGCATAAGATATTTATGCTTATGTATTATTACAAATTCGATAGCTGTCTAGTTACTGTCTCTAATAATATTATTTTTATTTTTAACATATTTGAAATTATAATTTAAAAATAATTTTGTTTCAAAATTAAAATAAATCAGTTTTGCTAGTTTATAGACGCCCCTGTGCTACTACCCAATTAATCCATTGGATGAAACAGCCTGGCTATGATTGTCTCAGCTCCAATGGAATTTAATTCGCACGATGAATTTGTGCACTAGTGAAGCTCTTATTACCTTTCTTTTTAAAACACCCTCTTAGATGGAAAATATCGCTTTCTCCAGCTTTTAAAAAATGCCTTTGTAATTATTTAAATGGCTTTATTTTTTAGTAAATTAATAGGTTAGTTTATTGGTTTTATATCAGTTCTTTTCACCTTAAAATGCAGTATAGCATGGAAGTTATTCCTATTTGCCCAAAGATATTGTTCAATATTTTTACGATGTTATTGGATAATCTGAATCCTGTACAATATAGTGAATATATCATATTACTGTGTACTGTCATCTTGTCCTATATGGGATATTTATAGGGATATTTTACCTAAAACGTGTTCCTTCCTTTTCTTTCCTTATTATCGATATTTTCACTTACCTTACATCAGTAATCTCCATTTATGTCGAATGACTAAGATTCATGAGGAGGAAAACTGCTGGAAATCAAAATAATTCAAAGAAAGCAAAAAACTAAGAAAAATACTCTGAGAGAATCAAATTAAACAAACAAGGAATCCATTCTAGTCCATTTTATCAAGGGCTAAGGACTATATTTGAAATGGATTCAAAATATTTGGGAAATTTTTCTGTAAGAAGCTTGCATTACGCCAAATACAGCTTCTCTTAGCCCGAAATTTCCCAACAAAAGACAAAGAAGATCAGTACCATTTGATAAGCATTATTATAAGAGAAAAAGGAAAACCAAACGCAAATGTAAAAACGCTAATAAGATTGATTTAAAATATTATCAGCCTTCGGCTGAAAAAACATATATATATAACATATATGTGTATATATATATATATATATCAGCGTTCTGGCTCAAAAAACAGCCTTCATAAAAATGGATGGAATGGATATACATATATTTGCAAACAATTTCATTAAAGAATCAAAAAGTATGCATAGTTTTAAGAAGTTGCATTACGCCAAATATAGCTTCTTTTAGACCGAAATTTCCCAACAAAAGACAAAGGAGATCAGTACCATCTGATAAGCATTATTATAAGAGAAAAAGGAAAACCAAACACAAACAGGAAGACTGGATTTACTCATGAGGAGGGAAAATGGCCCAATCCGAGACAAATACTCAAATATCAGGATTATCCCGACTAATTTGTGACTTTCGAAGTTTGAGTCACTAAAAGTAAATAAAATATTTTTCCATTTATTTTCAACTTATTACTCTATTTAAGAATTTTGTTATATTCCCTCAAAACATTTTAGACGAAATTGAATTGTTAGCTGGAAAAGTTTAAAAAGCCTTGCATTATACTGATGTACAGAAATATGAATTCTCCATTTGAGAAAAAACGGCTATTCATATGAATTTTTTTTATGTAAAAATGTAGAAACCTTGAATAAGACAGATTCTTCAGATATTATAAATAATCATATGTATAGAATAATTTTAACGTAATAAATCTTCGACGGAATTTTCAACATACTCTTCAGAAATTTTACCATAAAGTCGAAATCCAATTTCTGCTTACCTAACAAATTGTTCCTAAATTTATGATCGTTACTTTCTTTTTCATTAAATATTATAAATGATTAATAACGTATTTGACCATAACATATGTCAGTAATGTTCCAACGGGACCATGCAAAGACCATGAATAAAACAGATTCTTCTGATATAAATAATCATAACTATAGAATAATTTTAACGGAATAAATCTTCTAACGAATTTTTAATATATTTCATAAACTTTACTGTGAAGTTGAAATACAGTTCCTGCATACCTAACAATTTTTCATAAATTTAGAACAGTTACTTTCCTTTTCATCAAATATTATAAACAATTAATAACGTATTTGGCCATAACATATAACGTCACTAAAGTTCCAATGCAACAAATGCTTCAAAGTATTAGAAAAATGATTTAACATAAAATAAAGGAAGATTAGCTTCGGCAGAATTCCTTAAATTTTACTTTGATTATTTGGCGATGAGATATTTTGAACAATTAATAACTTATTCCATACTTTTTTTCAATAATGTTCCCAAGCAGAAAATGCAAAAAAGTGCTAGAAAAACTTTTCAGATATTAAATAAAGGGAATTTATCAATAGTAGAATTTCTTAAATAAGATTTTATTTCGATTACTTGAAGAAAATGTCCAACAGAGGGCAGCATAATAGAACTCATTTCTGAGGCAATTTTTCAAATACGTAGCTTTCAAACCACAAATACAGATGGCAGCACGAGAATTTACTCAAGAAAAACGGAAATTCATTAACTAAAGGTCACAAATCATATTTGTTCATATTGATTATTGGTTTAAAAGAATAGAAAATTTCTAAACACTATTTTTATTAAACTCATGTTTGCACTCTTGTATTTAACTGTTATCCTGTAATGCAATTTTATTGATAATTTACGACGCAAACTTGCACTGAATAGCATTTTAATCTAATTGCATAGAACAAAATTGGGGTGCAAAAATTCTGACAACGGCTTCACTTTTTAGATTTTTCAATATTTTAAACAGAAATTCTTAAAAAGATGATGTTGATTTCGATAAAAACATTTCGTTAATATTTTCTGAAGAAATACTGTTGATTTGAGTTTCTTTTTATTCATTGTTAATAAACGCTTAAATAATTAATGCTAAATTTTCTCATTTATTTTCATTTTTTCTTATTTATATATTGGGATATTACATGATTACAAATTTGGGGTATCGCGACAATCAGATACAATTGGGTATGTGAAAATTCTTGGAATGTAAGATGGGTGGTAAAAGTTCTACATGCTCTGATTTTTTTTTCAAAAATCTATCTAAAAGAATCTGGAAGAAAATTTTAAAAGCAATAAATATTACATTAGAATGTTATCTTAAACTAGATGCATTAGACATATGAAATTTGGTGTGTGGTCATATCACCGAATTTGCAAACTTCTATCAAATTTTGGACAAAATAAGACGACAAGAGGTCTGTCTATCCATCCGTGTGCATAGGAGACCGATAACTCAAAAACGCAACAGACTGTGTGTGTGTGTGTGTGTGTGTTACTTTTACAGTTACACAACTTTGAAATGCACTTTATATCAGAGGTTAAACACGTGAGGCATCAGTGCTGTACCTCAGCACAACGTGGTCAGCACTGATGCCTCACCTGCTGATACACTTATGCCAGTGAGGATCAGTGCTATACCCCGCAGTAATGCTAGATGAATGACTAAACATAGATCGCGATGCCTTGGATAAAAAAAAGAACTTACCTTACTCTTCTTGTTCAAGACAGCTCAAATGTTGCGTTTATCGCAAATATACGTGCCATTTAACGATGGGAAAAATTATAATTTTCAAGTAATAGGTTTTACCATTCCAAATGCAACAACATAATTGGTTCCATTATCCTATTAGGATAATGGAACCCATTACTCAAGATAATTATGCCGATTAGGTTTCGTAATAAGTACAAAAAATATCATGATGAATAAAAATAAGACCCATGCAAGAAGAAACTGAAATATTGTAACAATACTAATGATATTTAGTTTCTTAGTTAAAAAACAGAAACATTATAAGTCTTAGAATTATAAAAAAAGAATATGGAAAATTTCGATTAAAATATTATTCGTTTGGTAGATTTTATTTGTCACAAAATTAAATGAACAAATAAATTTATGTTTACGAAATTTTCTAACTAAAATAATAAACTAAAATGGAAAAGTGCGTAGTCGTATTTTAAAAATAAGACTTCCACTGCGTATTTTTAAAATAAAGTTGTATATAATAGCATAAGAAACATAAAACAAATATTTTTCAGAATTAATATCTTTATTTGAGAAGAAGGTCTTATTCCAATAAAAAAAGATTTTATGGAAATAACTCTCACGATACAAAATATAAACTCGACAATAATTCATAGTTTCATAATGATTTGTGGCCACAACGTCATTTTGGTAAAAAGAATGTTGAATTTTCAGACCATACTTAGTGGACATTCTATAGTTTTCAATCTGTCTTTCTCAGGAATTTACTGGAAGTGACATGAAATATAAGTGCAATAACCATGATGAAGCGAACCCTCAAATTTATCTCAAAGCCGTAAAAGGCAAAGTAGTTCTTTGGTGCTTAACCCCTTAAGGATCGCATTTTTTTTCTATATAATAAGATGACCCTTCATGTTTTGTAAAGGGGCTGTCGTTCTCATTCATCTAAGAAGGCATAGAATAATTGACATGCTTATGGACCCTACGTAATTTTTGTGTCAAATTATAAAGCTAATTAACTGCTTCTTGAGCTCAGTGAATTTTATTGTTGTCATTCTTTTTCTTCCCTTTTAGGTATTCATTCAAAATGTTCAATGTTCATTCAAATGTTTCTGCAGCATTAGGAATAAATCGATGGTAGGAATTGGTAATTCCCAAATATCTTCACAATTCCTTGACAGTTTCAGAAGCTTGAAATCTTCGATTACTTTTAGTCTTTCTTTAGTCAGTTCGATGCTTTTGAAAGAAATACAATGACCTAGGACTTACCCAAAGACTACTGGAAGGACTGCAAATCCCTTGCTCTAGCAGGTATTCAAGTTCATCTCGAATCTATCAGGTGCTATGCACCGAGCTTTTTTGTTCTAGGATTACTTGCTATTATGTGACTCGTAACTAAAATTGTGGGCTCTTTAATCACTAAACATATTGCAGTGCTATTTCCTTGAATTCATTAAGCAGAATAGATATTGAAGAATTATAAACTGAAGAAGGTATTGTAGTGATAGAAAATTTGTGAGTGTAAGTATTTTTCTAGATGCTGACAAAGATGTTAAAAGAATAATAAGGGATTTTTATTTTAAATCAAGCAACAATTCGAATTTTCTCATAAAATGTTCTTTAAGAGATTTTGAAACATTTGCTAGTGTGAACAACCAAGCAAACTGGCAGTGAAGTCAAAGATAAACTTTTAAATTTTGATACCAAATTTGGAATTTATAACCATTGGCGGCAAATAAAATATAATGGTTTGTTACTCTTTTCTTTAGTTACAGGAATTACAGATGTTCGAACTCTCCTGTGGATTAAAAATTGCTTGCGGGTGATTTATCGTATAAACAAAAACGTCAACTTTTCTCGCCAATATCGTTGGCCGCATCGAGGGAATGGCTCAATGGTTTTCCGGATTTTCTTTGTTAAACTGGCATAGCTGTATAAGTTCTTAGCATTTCTTCCAGATTTAAAATGATACCAGCAAAATTCATATCGAGCTGAATTGGATCTACACTGTAAAAAAAATCCCGTAAAATTTACGGTTTTAAACTGGCAGCTGGGTTGGTTGTGCAAAACCGTAAAAGTTACGAAGTAAATCCGTAGGCACAACGGTTTTTTACCGTATGAAATCAAGTTTTCTCCGTAAAAATTAAGTCATCGAAGTAAGTGACGTCATCGACTGAGTTGAGTTGTTTTTCTCCCTCTGTTCGAGTTGAGTTGAAATGTGCTGATGTGTATTATCAATATTAATTAATCAAGGCTTAATTATTAATTTCAATTAGTTTAATTAATGTAATTTTTAATTGAACTTACGTGGACGATTTCGATGCAAGTTGGTGCCAAAACTTCTGAGCCGGGGATCGAAACCGCGTTCTTAGAAATAAAATGCAGTTGCTCTAACCAGTAGACCACCGGAGACTTCATAAAATGAAGTAAAAATAATCTATTTGAATTTTAAAGTCACTATAGCTCTAGTGGCGCCACCTAGTGGTGTAAAAATCAACTATAGCCAGACACGCGTTTTAAGGTTAGCTTTCATGAGTGACAACAGGTTACTGCAACATGTGTAAACAACAGCGGAGATGGAACCTTTTTAAAAACATGAAATGAATGCAATAAAATTACATTTAAGAAAAGGGAAAGTTATCGTACGGAAAGCAATACCGTATGACGAAAAATAGAATTTGAACTGACGGTTTTAAACCGTTTATGGCTGGAGCGGAAAACGGTGAAAAACCGTTTTGTTAACAAAACAGCTTTAAACCGTCAAATATACGGAAAAAGTCAGGGAAAAAAACGGATATTTTTTACAGTGTAGATCTAGTTCGTCGTCCACGTTCTCTTGATCTGTTGCGTGTTCTAGTACATACAGAGTTTTCTTCAAATTTTTTGTCTCCAATGCTAATAATTTATTTAGGCAGATTGATGATGCTGTTGTTGGCGACGAAACAACTTTCGTAACTGGGCAAATTTTTGATTTACTATAAATGGCAATAATTTTATCGGTTTATTTTGAGCTTTTTTTCAAGAGATTCTTTACTTATTGACAAAACGTCTTGAGTCTGTAGTGGAAGCCTTTGTAGCCACAAAAATTTTATTACTTCGTAAGAAATAGAATTTCCTGCGAAGCTTTACAACAGCAATAAAAGATGAAATCAACGTTTGTCGCCAAAAACGAGATCGTTCAATAGTTGTTTCAATACTAACTATTTCATGTCACTTAATCTGTTTAACAAGGCATTTTTCAGAGTACAGTACAGTCTCGATTGTTCGAGTTTTCCATAAATCCGAGTTAGTGGAAAAATCAGTTTAGCTACCAAATAATGACCAACACATACACAACACTTGAAAGAATTACTGCATCTAGTTTTTATTGTTGTTCGACGGGTCATATGTCCACTGCGCACCCCGAAGCCACCTGCAGAAATGCCCCCTCCTGAAGAAAATGGGATATATATAAGATCTATATATATAGGAACAATGTGTTTAAACAAAAGCAATTGACAATTATTTTAAAATATAATTAACCTGTTGCTGTCAGCAGTAATGTAATAATATGCAAGTAAATTTTTCATTTAAATATACTACACTGAAATTTTAAAAAAAATATTTTTATTTCCATTTATTTATTTATTAAATTTCGATAATTCGAGTTTTCGATAGTTCGAGGTAGCCCCGGTCCCGTCCACCTCGAAATATTGAGACTCTACTGTACTACATATTTTTCATCTTGAGGAGGGTTTGATAATATGTCAACAACCAAATCTAAGACATTTTCGTTTAAAGCGACACCCACAATATTATATTTTGTTGTATATTGACTAATACCGCTGTTAGCATATTCCGCTTCAAGCTGCAAAACCCTTAATTTTGACTTGTTTGACTTGTTATTGGCATATTAACTACTATTCGATTAACTTTAGCATTTTAGTTATCGAGGTGAATTACAGTAGAATTCTTCTCATTTTCAGCCATTTTAAATAAAAATGTGTATAGTAAAATTTGTATTAATGCTTGAACATACCTCATTTCCGATGAAAAACACGGGCATTGAAGACATGATTTTAACAGTATTCAATAACGATTAATTCTTCAAAATCATGTTCGATTTCAGAAAGTTGATCAAAATTTTAATCTGTCACTGAAAACACATAAGAAATACATTAGCAACTTATTTTACGAATTTTTAGTTGATTCGTTAATAAAGAGTAAAATTAAAATTACTTCGTTTCCTCTCAAAAATTATGTTGGGGCGGTTTCCACTTCTTTAATAATTTTTATGTAAGATTAGTTCTGAGGATTCTAGATTATTTTTCTAGTTTACAGTCTATGAGATGATAAATGAAATAGTCATTAGTTAAAAAAATATTTTTTACACATATAACATATATAAAGAAAATATGCATGGAATATTTAAAAAATTCAGATCTATTCAGTTACAATAGGCAAGTTTACAGATTATATTATACTAGGGAGCTCTGTCCTCTGCTCCCTAACGCTCTCCAATCTCTAGAAGGCTTGCGTAGAGATTCTCCTAAATCTTCAATACAAACTCTGCTTTCTTCGCTCGCTACAATGAGGACACTGTGCATCCTAGCAAAAACCATTCATGGTTGAGCTCAATAGATTTGTTCCTAAGCTCACTAGTATCGCGATATTCGTTAAGAAGCTCGAAAAGGGAAAAAAATGTTTCAAGATTTAAAATACTTTATTCTTATTTTTATTGTGTAATTATAGTTAAAAATAATTCAGATTTAGAGATTCCTAAAAAATGATTAATTTACACTTAATCTTTTTCAAAAAATGCTATTCCAAATAATTTAAGATTTTGCCATTTCTAGAGAACAAAACATTTTTCGTGACTTCAATGGCTATTTTTTTTATTTCTGTATCTCTTTTCTCCCCTACTTCAATAACATATTTACATTTGGAAAGTGAAATCACGTGATCCATCGTTTTGTATAGACGTTGCCAAATCCTATAGCTATATTGCGTGTTTTTGGAAGCCGTACATGAGAAATATTTGTATAGAATCCCAGAAACAGAAGCGCTGCAGTCACAAAAATGCAGGATTTTCTGACATTACGTATTTTTCTGTTGGCATGAGCAAATAATTCATTGGCATTCAAAGTAAAAGTGTATGTACATTGCTAAATATTAGTAAAACGAAAAAATTTAGAGAAATAATGGTTTAATTTCTTATAAAAATTCAAGTCGAATTTTATTCTCTTGCTTCATTTTTTCCTATATAAAAATAGATTTTTTTAAATGCACCACTTTTCAAGTTTAGAATCAATTTATATATAAATTTATTTGTATGTTTAATTTAGATTCTTCGCAGGCTACCACTTTTTAATTTAAATACTTTATATAAAAAAAATATTTTTTTTAGGAAAACGGCTAAATGAACTTAACTCATATAGTTTTTTTTTAATAAGTGTCCGGTTATTTACCAAGCACACTGGTAGCTATGAAGAAAGAATGTGATTTCCTATGTCAGCTAATTTTTTTTAACTTTCCAATGATTATTAATTCGGTCTGTGTAGCTTTCTGTGTTCGGCTTGAGTAGCTTTGTTGTCCAGCTCACCAAACGATAAAAATCTCGTCGAAAGTTTTTAAAAAGTTTCAGGATTAAAAATACTGTATTCCTATTTTTTTATTGTGTATTTGTATTTAAAATTAGTTCAGTGTTAATTTACACTCACTCTTTTGCAAAAAATGTTATTGCAAATAATTTAAATTCTTACCATATCTAGAGAATAATTATTTCTGTGACTTTAATAGCCATTTTTTATTTCTGAAAATAGTTGTTCTGTGACTTTAATAGCCATAGTTGGGAAGAAAAATTCTTTTCTTCCCAAGTTCAGTAAAGTATTTAAGTTTGGAAAGTGAACGCACGTGACCGTCTACAAACTGCTGAAGACAAAAACGTTTTTGGCCCACCCCCTTCACAGAATACTGATAACAGGATGAAACTTTCAGAAATGGTAATGTTTAATGTGCATAATATTTACAGGAATTTTCGTAAATTCGGCACAAATATTTGGGAAGATATAAAGGTTTTCTTAAAAAATCCCAAATTTTCCCACCTGCTTTTTGCTTATAATATGCATTGCAGATAGATTGTATTGCAGATAGGATTCTCAGTGTAAGCTAAGACCAGAGGTCACTCTAGCGGAGAGTATGCAGTGCGGACATTATCCAAAAGTCTTATAGATATTGCTGATGGAGCAACGGCAAGAGCTATATGACATTTAGATAGAATTTCAGTAAGGATAAAACTAATTTTTAAAAAGTTGTTTCAGTTCCACACGAGACTTCAAGTAAGAAAGGTTCACCGTTCTCTTCAGCAATCAAATTTCCCATTACTTGGCTGACCTTCTGTTAGTCAAGGTTTATTTGTTCCCTCAATATCTTATAAAATATGCAGTCGTAGATTGTAATATGTTACAAATCTCTGTTCAAAGCATCATTTGTTGACTTGTAAAAATGAGTAAATCCCTTCATTACAACATTTACCAAAAAATTTATAAGCATCTTGATATCAACTGCTATACAACCAACAATTACAAAATTCAGCAACGCTCAAGTAAATATTCAGTACACAAGTGTAACGTGCTCACGATGCCAACGGGAATAATTTTGGAAAATATTTTCAGTTGAGTTTATATTTTTGTGAAAATATATAAAATGTGCGTTTGGTTCAAATTTGGTGATCCGCATTCATACTTTATTATATTAAAAAATTTAATATTCAAATGTTATGACAGTGATGGGTAATATGGAAAAATATTCTTGAATTCTAGATACTATGAAGGCAAAAAGAGATCAAAAATGTGTAGTTAGATAATGTAAAGCTAAAATTAAATGGAAGTATAATTGTCCACAGAAAGCACATGAGAGATTAAAAAGGGAAATAGGTTAAAAATGACAACAAACATAAACGTTGTAAACTGTATTTAAAATAATATTGAAAAGTGATTGAAAATCAAAGAAATAGTGGTACGGAAGTGGAACAGGTGTCGCTGAGAAGCTAATTTTTCAAACTTTTAGGTTGATTCAAAAATAATTTTTGTGTGATTATATGTTCTGAAGTTACTGCGTAAAAAAAGATTACAAATTACCCTTTTTACTCCCTCTAGCAACTTTTTAACAGTTAGTAGTTAACTCTTCCAGTAAAACGAAAGAATTTCGGCAAATAATGGTTTAAATTCTGATGAAAAATAAATTCGAAATTTTTCTATTTCTGCATTTATTTTTCTACTCAAAAATAGATTTTTTTTTAAATGCACCACTATTAAATAAGAAATGTATTATATATAAACTTATGTTTGTATGCAAAAGTTGGATTCGCCCTATTTTTTAAATTAAAATAGCTTTCATATAAATAAATCTCCAACAAACAAAAAGAGAACTCAAATTATCCAGACCGAGATTACTCATTCCCCCATGGTACGTTAAGAACCTGTTATCCATTCGGATTTAACCATAGAATCTGTCGAAGATTTCATCACTCACTTATCGCGAAAATTCTTCAAAGGAACCATTGATCACCCAAACGATCTTATAGCCTGTCAGATCTCCTTCACAAATAAAAACAAGCATAGATACCGATATTCTACAACAAAATGGACTCTTCCTAATAAACCTCCTTAAGTTCTTTCTCGTCCAAGGTTAGGTGGCACTGAACATTGTACTCTTCTCCCACTGCAACAAGACTTTTATTAGTTTACTTGTTCTTCATTTGCATCTCATTCAATTCCTTTCTAAAGATCATTTTAGTTCAACTGACTTCTTAGTTACTGTTTTCTTTCTTTGCCCTCATTTACCGGAACTCTATATGGTATATAATCTTTGTTGTTTCACACAGTGTAATTTGAGCTTCCATGATGTCTTTGTTAAATGTTTGGTTAAGTACCAAGCATATTGGTACCAATAAAAGAAGGAACGTGATATCCTACGTCGACTACATTTGCGTCCATTCGAATGCTTTTTATTTTCTTCTGTATAGCTTGGTTTAAAGGATTTCGTCATTTACTTTCGTTACAGATACAACGTAAAGATGTAAGATTACGTTCTTTAGTTAAAGGAATAGGGTTTATAGTGAGACGAATGTGCTATTTTTCATAATTTCAGAGATTCATTTTCACCACGTTCATTTTTTTATTATTATTCATGTCGTATCGTCATTGCTTTTATTACCTGTAT